>JAPDVR010000016.1:11259219-11557115 GCA_026230005.1 Gila orcuttii | reverse complement strand
CCCTATGGTGAAAAACATTTGCTGCTTCCTCTTACAATTATACTTTTTAACAGTGAAAATCCCTTCACACTATATTGCAAGAAATGTAGATAGACCACATTCTATAACTATCACATGATGTGTTTGGTATTAAATATGACAACCAGAAGTTTTCGGTTATTATTCCATCTATTTATAAATTTATAATCTTTACTAATTGAAAAGGCCATATATGCTTTAAAAAGCATTATTTTTTGTTACTAAATGGAACGTGCATTCACGCATCAAGCTTGCACAATTTAAATACTTAAATATAATTTTGATATCATTGGCGTATATGAGCTTTTCACTATAGCAAAATAAAACTAAGATCTGAGGAAATCCAATAGGTGTGGCACTTTGAGATGAGTATGCATTCTCAGCCATCTCTCTTTTCTCTGCCCACTTTCTGCCATGAAACACAGTGTGAGAAAATAAAAGATAGATGAGCCTGCTGTCTTGAGAGAGTGAGAGAAAGCCAAAGGGAGAGAAAGGGAGACCACTAGGAGGTATTTACAGAGTTCGAAGTAAAATCTTTGGTAAAGAGTCTTTTCGGAGGCAGAGGCTTTGAGGCCTTCACTTCTGACATGGTTATCTCTTTCCAGAGCCCACTGTTATCTCTGAGCAACAGGAGACTGAAACAGATAACCAATTGGACTACAGCTCATAATATATATGGTATGAAGTACAGTACACGTAGGAGACTGGGGCTAGTTGTCACAAAGGGCACATTTAGTCAGAAGTTAAATTACACAAATTATTGTTCCCTTTCAGTCGATAACGTCAGACGTAGTCGATGGTCGACTGAATGGGGATCGCATCAGAGAGCCAATGTTCTTCGAGTACTATTGAACGAGCCAATGTAATTGGCGTGCGTGATTCGCATCACACACTCCGCCCCTGCGGCGCGGGTATAAATACAGAAGTGGATGCACGCACTAGTTGCCTTTTGCTTCGGAGCCGATCGTTTGATGTCTCTGAGAGTGCTGTTGTTTACAACGAGTGAGTGTGTCGGTGTTCTTCAGGAAGACTCTCCCAGTGCTGGTGTTCTACAGCGCGAGTGCAGCGGTGATCGTGAGCTTTGAGCTCTCAACTGCTGTTTTAACAGCAACATATTCTAAATGTTTGTGCTTGTTGACGGCTGGTTAAAGGGCGGAAAAGTGAGTGCTTCACTGTTTTCAGTTCTCTGTTCAGTGTTGCCGCGGTCATTCCCCTGTGTGCTCCGGCACTGGTGACGGTCCTATTTTCTGAAAGAGCAACACGGGTGCGTTTGCGTCTTTTTAAAGATGTCATTCCACCTGTGCGTTTCTGGATGCGGTTGTTCCCTTTTCCTCTCTGACGGTCACAATTGTTGCATCATATGTTTGAGCTATGTATTTATATGTATATAAATATGTATACATATATTTATATGTTCGGCATGCTGAGGCAGCTTTTGTGGACAGCTCATGTTCTCATTGTGGGAATATGACTGTCGCGGTGTTGAGATCGAGACTTGCCTTCGTCCGCGAAGCGCGAGTCCCCATTGCCATGCCCCACCCCCGGGTGCCATGTGGGATGGGTGATCGGAGGATAGTGATGGATGTCTCGCCCGGTAACCATTCCCTGTGGGCTCCTCACTCCTCCGTCACACCACAGCCGATGGAATTCCTGTTGAGCATGCTGGTCCCTCTGTAATGGACTGATAAGCTGTTTCAATGGGGGTTCCCCCAGAGGATAAGATGTCGATAGCAGCATCGGAGGGTGAGCTGGCCTCTGGAAATGACGACTTGGCTGTGTTATCTCCCTCTGGGAGTGTAACTTTGCCCAAGCCAGATCCAGAAATGTCAGCTATGCTGAAACGGGCCGCCGAGGCTGCCGGGCTCGAGTGGAACCTCCACCGTGTCCCGTTCAGTCTCGTTTGTAATCTGGAGTTTGGTATCTCGGGGCAGGCCGCGCTGGTTCTCAGCTCACCGCCCCAGTGCCTTTCTTTCCGGAAATGCATGGAGAGCTTACCAGGTTGTGGACGGCACCTTTCTCTGCCAGAAACTGCCTGTATAGTTTTTCCCCCTCACTACCCTTGATGGAGGAGCGGTGAAGGGTTGCGAGGCTATCCCTCCAATGGAGCGGTCTGTCGACACAGGTGCACCTGTGTCCAGCGGCCGCTGCCTTTTGGGGGGATCCTCGTCTCCCCCCTAAGGCCTGTGAGTTTTTGTCCGTTCCGACGGCTAGAGCTTACAAAGCCGTGCCATGGCGTTACTTCAGGTCTGTCAGGCCAGGGCACTCATGCACATGCACAAGGGTAATCCAGACCGTGCGCTCATAGGTGAGCACCGCACTGCATCCGACCTCGCCCTCCGGGGCACGAGTGTCGTAGCATGTGTGATCGGTCTGGTGATGTCCACCTTAGTGGTCCAGGAGCGCCATTGTTGGCTCAGCCTGGTTGATATGGCGGATGCGGACAAGGTTCGGTTCCTGGTCTCCCCAATTTCCCAGGTTGGGCTGGTCGGCGGCGCGGCGGAGAACTGCATCCAAGAGTTCTCTGCCGCACAAGCGCAGACGGAGGTCATCCGGCACATCCTGCCCCAGCGGCCAGCTGCTGCCTCCACCTGCCGCTGGTGGCAGCTCCTCTGCCTGCTCCTCACCGAGGGCGTTCCCCGGCCGCCGCTCCTGCTGGGCCTCCGCAGCAGCCTCCACCCAGGCCTCAGCATGAGGCCCGGGTGAGGGCCGGGTGGAGTCTTTGTTTGTGTGTGTGTCTGTTACGCTGCTGGCTCCCTAAAAAAAAAAGAAAAAAGCGGAGCAAGCGGTACCCACACTTCAGAGAGAGAGCAAATTCATCTGTTCCTGGGTCCCAAGAGGGCCAGTCTGGTGGGTGTGACCCTGTATAGCCTTACACCCCTCAGCTCCCCCTTGGTCGCCAGCAGGCAGCTTGGTGTGTTCGAGGACCCGGTCATCCGCCTTCTCACGCGCCCCCTGCCGCTAGTGGAGACAGGTAAGTGTTGCACAGCACACTAACACCACTCTCTCTACTTTGCTGCCCCACCTCAGGCTCGGCTATCCCGCTCAAGTCAGTGATAATCATCACATTAGGTGTTGAGCAGACGTGCTCCTGAAAATCCAGTGATATTCATCACACCTAGTGTTGAGCAGTGCTCCTGACTTGTGCGTGCTTATCTTATCCTGCTGGCGAAGGATTTGATATATCCACTCCTCCAGCCGGTATGAAGGCCAGTTGTATACTCGTTCTTCATGCTACTAGGTGGTGGGTCGTGACCATCTTGGCCCAAGATTGGTCTGCAGCTCCGACCTGAAAGACGTGCTTCAGATCTCTACCTTCCGCGCTGCAGGCCATCCTGTGTGTTGTGTGTGAGGGTTGAAGTATCAGTACAGAGTCCTTCCCTTCGAGTGCTCCAGAGCCCGTTGGGTCTTCAGGTCAACTGGGAGAAAGTAATCTCGCCCACGGGTTGAGTATCTCTTTTTCAGTTTTGGAGATGGACTCGGTCCAACACGTCTCTCCAATGAGAGTGTGTTCAGCTGGTGTTGAAGTGAGAAAGGGTCCCACTGAAAGAACTTTCAGAGGCTCCTGGGGCATATGGTAGATGCAGCCATTGGCTTCCTCCATATGATGACCGCTTCAGTGCTAGCTTCACGATCAGGTCCCGAGGTGACCGTGGCAGAGCAGCTCACCCTGTGTGACTATAGTTCATCCCGGTCTGCTGCCAAACCCTCTTCAACTGAGGGGCCTTGTACAAAGGGCGAGTTTTAACGGGGGCCTGGGTGACCCTCGACTACACGGGCATTCGTGCCTCGAGTTGTTAGACATTGCGACCGTTGCGCAAGCATCCCTCGCATGTCACAACTCACCCGTCACCTCCTCCTTGGAGTCAGAAGCTTCTGAGGACGCTTTGTTCCACTCTTCCCGCTCTACTCAATCGTGCCGCCAACGAGACTCACGACAGTTATAGCCAGGGCAAGTGGAGACTCCATCCCCTGGGTCCAGCTGGTTCATGACCATTCCGGGGCCGCTCTGTTGCCTCTCCGGTTTCGTCTTCCTGCCAGTGTTTCTGTCTGAGCGGACTACTCTTGGACAGACACTGGCTCTCAGCTGCCCCGGGGGCCCGCAGAAATGCGTTTCCTCAGTGAGCCTCCTAAAAGCGACTGCGACTCATGGTCGCCTTGCGCCTGCGACTCAAGGTCGCCTTGCGCCTTGCCCCTGCGTCAGTGAATTCATCACACTTCATGTTGAGCGGAAATGCTCCTGAAACTCAGTGAAGTTCATCGCACTCAGGTGTTGAGCAGTAGTGCTCCTGAAGCTCAGTGAGTCCTTTTCGCACTCAGTGTTGAGCAGAAATGCTCCTGTAGCTCAGTGATTTTATCACACTCAGGTGTTGAGCAGAAATGCTCTTGAAGCTCAGTGAACTTATCACACTCAAGTGCTGAGCAGAAATGCTCCTGAAGCTCAGTGATCTTCACATGTTGTGTTGAGCAGTGCTCCTGTCTTTTTGCGCCCGTCGCTTGCACCTACGGTGCCAAGTCAGGAGGGAGCAGGTCTTCATAGTTGCCCCTTATTGGCCCAACCAGACCTGGTTCCCACCGATAGCCTTCCTGACTTCCCCTGAACACTTTTTCAGGGACGGGGCACGATGGCACCCGCGTTCTACCCCTGGAGATTCCGGGCGGTCTTACGTCTGAACGCGGAGGTTCAGGTCGCTATCACAGGGACATGTAATAGTTACCATCACTTCTGCAAGAACCCCCTAGAAAAGGGTAGCGTGCTTACGCCTTTAGAAGTGCAACCTAGTCGTTGAGTGCGTCTTCTCTCCAGAGGAGATCCTGAAAGCTTTCGATCATTTCAGTTCTCTCTCTCCTGCAAGATGGGTTGGAGTAGGCTGTTTTCCTTCACCCTCAAAATGATGTTGCCTCTGTGTTTAAACGACGCTCATCGTGATGCAGAAGTATGGAGAAGCACGTCCTGATCGTCAGGTTCCTGAGGAGCAAGGTAATGTAAATCCTTGCGTCCCTCTTTATCCTCTTGGGCCTTATCTCTGGTGCAACTGCACTGCAGAGACCGCCCCTGAGCCACTGCAGGCAGTGAGTTAAAAATTCTGTTATATCAGTTCTCCTGCTCGCATGGTCTCTACTAGAGGGTAGGGACTTGCTCGCTTTCGGTCAATGTATTGTGCCTGGAGTTCGGGCCGGCTAACTCTCACAAGCTGAGACCCCGGCTCGGATTGTGCCCAAGGTTTCTACCTCTCCCGTAATAGGAGCAGGTGGTGAGCCTGCAAGCGCTGCCCCGGAGGAGGCAGATCCAGCCCTGGCTTTCTCTGTCCGTTCGCTTATAGCGGTCAGACGTGTACAGAACGCAAGCCATAGACCTCAGACCAGCTCTAAATATATCTGTTAGGAATTCAGCAGAGAGGGAAGGCTGTTTCCAAGCAAAGTTGGCCACTTAGTGCTTACTTCATTTCGGTAAAAAATTCCGAGATGCAACATGTCCACTTAGGTGTTGAGCTCCTCTATCATGAGTGTAAAGTGCTCCGCCTGGGCGTTGACGATATGCTTTGCTAAACAGATTCTAGAGTTGGGGGCTGGACGACACCTACAGTAGTTGAACCGCTGCTTCCCGTTGGCTCCCTTCTCATGAAGCCAGTTTCACCGTGAGCCCGGTTCAAGTGTCGGCTTGCTGCGCCATTCCCCTCCTATGGACTGGATATGTGCGCCTTTCTACTTCAGTTGAGTTCCCTTAAAGCTGAACCCTGTTGAGTTCCTCCACACCCCTCCAACGTCGGACGTGCGGAACGTCTGGTGTTAGGCCTAACACTTGTAAGCAGTGTGGAACCTGTGTTAGGCTGGGTCCATATGTTGCGGTGCCTTATGTGTATTCTTCCACGATACGGCTCCCTACGGCGAGCCCGTGTCTTCCCTCGGCAGAGTCTCTCTGCCGTCACTGTCCGGTGAGTCTCCCCGTCTTAGGCTGGAGCCCCCCCAGTGACATTCCATATGTTGTTCTGCCCGGTCATCCGCCCAGTTCATATGTGTATTCTCCACGTTACCTCCCTCCGGGTAGGTTGTGGCTTCCGCAGCGTCCCTACCTTCCAACGTACGGGGAACGCTTTCCCAGTGGTCCTGTAGGAACAGCAGTGACTTCCCTGGCCTAAGCCCTGTCCTTCCCCGCCTAAAATTGCGGGGGCATCAGGAGGCTTTTGTCTAGGCACTGAAAGGTGGCAGCTTTGGTGGCGTTTTCAAAGGTTATCCCCATTCAGTCGACCGTCGACTACGTCTGACGTTATCGACTGAAAGGGAACGTCCTGGTTGCGTATGCAACCCCCGTTCCCTGAAGGAGGGAACGGAGGACGTAGTCCCCTTGCCACTACCGCTGGACCACCGCTGACCTGGGTTACGCTCGGCTCCTCAGCGAAAAAGCAACTAGTGCGTGCATCCACTTCCGTATTTATACCCGCGCCGCGGGGGCGGAGTGTGTGATGCGAATCACGCACGCCAATTACATTGGCTCGTTCAATAGTACTCTAAGAACATTGGCTCTCTGACGCGATCCCCATTCAGTCGACCGTCGACTACGTCCTCCGTTCCCTCCTTCAGGTAACGGGGGTTGCATACGCAACCAGGAAGTTTTCCCTATAGCAGAGGATATATGTTAGTTTCAAATAAGTGAACATAATAAAACCAGACCAGCATTAAATAAAGCAAAGGTCAGATATACACTATACTGAGATTTGAACTATATTCTAAGAACAAGGGTATTTTCCATGAATGTCAGTTCTGGAGAAGTTTTCACAGTTTTATCCGATTGGTTGTTACATGTTTTTTTTTTTTTACTATACTGTTATTTAACAAGATTTGGTAAAACTTTACAATAAGGTCCCATTAGTTAACATTAGTTAATGCATTAACTAGCAACCACTAACAACGAACAATACATTTGTTACGGTATTTATCTTTGTTAATGTTTGTTGATAAAAATACAACTGTTCCTTGTTAGTTCATGTCAGTTCAGGCCCATTAAATATGAAGAGATACAACTTTTTATTTTAATAATGTATTAGTAAATGTAGAAATTAATATTAACCAAGATTTATAAAGTATTTTTCATTGTTATATTTCATGTTAACTAACGTAGTTAACTTAAGTTAACAAATGGAACCTTATTGTAAAGTGTAAAAGAAACTTTCCCCAGTATAGTTTGTGACAATGTGTAGTCAGTAAAAGTAAAAAGTGTGATGACTGCCCCAGTCTTCTATTGAATACCAATATTTTAATAATAATAATAATAATAATAATAATAATAATTCATTACATTTATATAGTGCTTTTCTGGACACTCAAAGCAATTTACATAGAAGGGGGGGAATCTCCTCAACCACCACCAATGTGCAGCATCCACTTGGATGATGCGACGGCAGCCATATTGCGCCAGAACGCTCACCACACACCAGCCTACTGGTGGAGAGGAGACAGTGATGAAGCCAATCAGCATATATGGGGATGATTAGGAGGCCATGATGGACAGAGGCCAAGGGGCAAATTTGGCCAGGATGCTGGGGTAACACCCCTACTCTTTCGAAAGACATCCTGGGATTTTTAATTACCACAGTGAGTCAGGACCTCGGTTTAACGTCTCATCCGAAGGACGGTGCTATTTTGACAGTATAGTGTCCCCATCACTATACTGGGGTGTTAGGACCCACACAGACCACAGGGATAGCACCCCCTGCTAGCCTCACTAACACCTCTTCCAGCAGCAACCTGGTTTTCTCAGAAGGTCTCCCATCAAGGTACTAACCAGGCTCAGCCCTGCTTAGCTTCAGTGGGCAACCAGTCTTGGGCTATAGGGTGATATGGCTGCAGCAATAATAGAGTTTGGTACTTATATGAGCTTACTATTTGTTTCAATAGCAAAAACAAAACCCATATATATTTAGGAACTGGAATTTTAGTTGGAACTTTAGGGCACTAAATGTATTTACAGAGAAATCCTTATTATACATGGGGGAAATCTAATCTATGGAAAGCTATTAGACAATAAATGATTATATTTTATCCAAGAGAAAGAGCGTGACTTTGGTTGTAGACAAAATATAAGCTTTAATGTATGGAGCTAAAATATGAAGCAAACTTTATGAACCATACTGCTTATATGTATGAAAATGCCTTTCATATATATGGGGAGCTGAAAATAGCAAAAAGTAAAGATACTAAAATCTTCAAAAATATACATACCGACTTCTACGGATTTCTCTTCTAGTGTTCAAGCTTTTAAAAACATTGCTGCTGTTTGACTGATAACCTATATCGGCTGGAAAATGGTCTTTGGTTGGCTTTGTGAAAAAGGAAATTATATTTTGTAATCAAACATTGATGTTGATGAGTAATATTCTCTTTACAAAACAGAACAAAATATCTTTCACATGAATCACAGCTTCCTTGAGTCCAGTTCTTTTAATTATTTCTGTCATGACTTGAATCTCACTCTGGGGGCCTGTGAAAAATTTTGCAGGCTACTAGTTAAAGCTGGGGACACACTTAACAACTGTAAGGCCGATTATGAATCTAATTTGATACTTACAACTGATCATGCCCAAACGTGCCGATTTAGAGACAGTTGTGTTCAGTCGGTGTTCACAGTCGGTGTTTAAAATCTGCTCAAGTCGTCTGTAAGTGTGTTCAGTTCAGTTTTAGAATGTTTCAGCTAGTAGTTAAGCGTGTCCCCGGCACAAATCTCATTTGACAATGAAATGTTCAGGATGTTGCTTTGTCCACTTGTCCAACCTTCCTGGCTTCCAACTATTCATCCATACAAATATCCATTTCTAAAAGAATATTTTCCCCAAGGTCATTGAAACAAATGTATTCCTAAAGTAATTCGCAACACTATAATCTTTTTAACTCAAAGCAGGGGAGAGGGGGAATTAAACATAAAGCCATTTCTCTGCGATGACCTCCTTCATGTTACTGGCAGGCTTTGCTTTGGCAGTCAACCTGTAGCACCGCAGCATGAAGAGCATAATAGGCTTCTGATGCAATTTCATTCATGCTTTGTGTACATAATCATGCCACATCTTGCACAAAAATCATTATTATTCATCTGCATTTCTGTTATAATTATGTTATTAAAAACAACTATTAACACTCCTATTTAAAACCATCTGGTTTTCACCTTTAGGTGTACAACTGAGCTGATATTATAGATAATAAAAAATAATTTTCATCATTGTTAATACTACTCATTGGAGACTCCACAAAAAAAGAATAAAACTGAAAACTTTGAAATCAAACACTTAACTGAAACTTCACTAAGGCTAAATGCTGACTTTCATTTCACCCTGACTACTTGAGGATTATGAGTGTGTGATCCTGACATGGCAATAATATGTGGCTGTGTAATAAACACCTTTAGGTCACACATTCATCAAGTTTATGTAGTAGTGCCAAGGAGGTTTATGATACCTGGAGAAAGCTATCATATTAGCGTTCTCATCCACCTAAAATGGCAGTAGCTGTGCTGACGCAGTACACAACAAACACGCACGCGCATGCACACTCGCACACACCCCCACAAGGCTACGGCATTTTCACGCAGGTGATCAGAGACCCTGAGCATCTTTCTCCTGTTGTTTATCAGACTCAGTAGAAAGGACTCTTTAGTGCCCAAGTGACTTAATAGTTACAGTTAATAGTAACTAGACTATAGACTTAATAGTCTTCTGCATGTAAACTGTTGTCTTAAGAACTGTTCCACAGGTGGATGGGCAATAATTGTTGATGGTTCATTGGACATGCATAAAAAAGATGGACACTGAAAGATGGACATTTCTTTATATATGGTTACTTTGCTTTTAATTAATATATATATATATATATATATACCATGATTTAACTGATATCGGTTAAAGGTGCTTTTATATGGCATTACTAACTAGCCAAACCTTATTCCCCTAAATAATGCTTAATCCTACCAGAGAGCGACAAAATTCAGACAAAATACTATTGCTAATAAATACAGTTTATGAACATTTAACATTATAAATGATTTTAACAACCAAAGCATATTCTACCACCACGTTGGCACTTTGAAACAGATTTTGCATGCCGACTCGTTCAGATATCATCATTTTTTTTTCAAGGAAGTTAACTCATTCTCAATTAAAAGAGTTAGCCGAATAGCAGAATGAGGCTCCCAATTTGTTAATTTTAAAAAGAGATAAATACCTTATGCTTAATCGAGGAAACTTCTAAGTGGGTATTCTAGGATACATTGTCTGTATAGCTCATTTAAATAGAGAAATATGATGACAATGAGGTTGGCTGATCTCAGCGCACCTTTGAAACCAACTGGGAGCATAAGCAGTGAATACAGCAGATTGTAATATTAGAACAAATGCAACAGTCGTCTCTCTGGAACAGATTATGAATGAATTTCTTGGCCTAAAAACCATAGGACTGATTGTTAGTAGTAACGTGCACCCTTTTATTTGGTATAATAAAAATAAACCCACATGATCTTGACCCCCTCAAGTCACAAGGCTTCACAAGGTTTATGTGTGATGGGTTTGGATGATTAGGCAGACAGTGCCGCACAGACAGTTGTATAGTTGCCTGTGTCTTTCTGTCCCCTGCTGATAACACTGATGAGCCTTTACCTTTCAGCCTGTCTGTCAAAGCTGTGTGCCAGACACACAAAGGAGAGAGAATAAGAAAAAGAGTGAGAGAATTTTTAGGATGAGGAAAAAGGAAAGACAGAAAGTGAACGATGGATGACAGACTGACCTTCTATCTGAAAGAATGACCTCCTATAATCTATTAGATTGCAGTTGATAAGGCGATCAAATGATCATCATGGCTTCTCTTTTGTTGTGGAACAAATGATGCCAGTCGTGTCAACATGACTGTCAAAATGACTATCAGAAGAAGATCCATAACTATCAGAGTTTAACAATTGCTAAAATGGTAAAATCACAGGACTATTGTGTGTAGCAAGGCAAATACCAATTAGGGTTGTTTAATTACAATTTCAAAATGAATGCAATGGATTTCAAGAGTCAATTTCAGACTACTTTCCCTTGATTCTTATAGAAGGTGAAGTGAGATCTTGTAAACAGTGCAATATTAGAAAAGATACAAATTAGAAATAATAAAATGCTAAAAAAAATAAATTAAAAAAACATCTGATTCAGGATGCCATGTTAAAGGGATAGTTCACCCAAAAATTTTAATTCTGTCTTTATTCACCCTCAAGTTGCTCCATAAAAAGATATTTTGAAGAATGTCATAAACCAAACAGTTGATGGCACGTTGACTTCAATAGTATTTTTTTCCATATGGAAGTCAATATGGCCCATCAACTGTTTGCTTACCCGTATTCTTCTTAAATGATGACAGAATTTTCATTTTTATGTGAACTATCTCTTTAATAATTCACACATAAATTGTATTAAATTTAAACATTTTCAGTCAGTCTGAAGCTTCCCAAGGCTAATTGGAAATACGTCCTGCCAACATATCTGCAGAACCCAAAATATGTTGCACTGGGTACATTTTGCTGCTCTTTTCAGGTGACAAGTCCACAAGATGTACTATAAGTGATTTAATTTTTTCTCCAGATGAGGGTTTATCCAACGTCATAAAAACGTCTTTTGGTTACTTGCAGCGTAGCAGTTTCAAAGTAAAATATCCACAGACTGGCTCTAAATAGTGTGTTCAATATAAAAACAAAACACTTAAACGTCAATTCGAAACACTTAAATGTGACTGTGAAAACATTTTATGTTGTTTTTTGTACTTGTCACGACAGTTCAGAAATGAACTGCGTTCTAAAAGGCTAATACTCTAGTACCCACTAAACCCCACCCTAATCCTAACCAAAAGCTAACTTGAGAAAAAAAAGACAATTGCTGAAGCAACCTTGCGATTTAGCTTCATTCTGAGGCTTTTAGCTCTTTTATCGAGTGTCGTAACGAGTGTCGTGTTTCACAAAACTCATAATCGAACGTTCCACATTGCAAGTGTAAATCTGTATACCAAGCAAGTTTACAACATCAGAAAAGCCATACATAGGGAGATGGGTATGTGATGAAAACATCAAAATCTATTAGTTTATAAATCATGCACTGTTCAAGGTGTTTTGAGGTAATAAGATAGCATTTTGAATCACTGAATCACTTGGCATTCCTCATCTACTGGTGTATTTGAGTGAATCTTTTGAGTGAATAAATCAATAATTCACTCACCTTTTCCTGCGTACTGGTGTAATGATGTAACCTACAGAAAGAGAAACAGAATGAATCAGTGAGTCTTTTGAACAGAATCAAAAGATCTGAGTCACTGGGATTACTCAAATCCTAATCTAATCCGTTCTACTAAATGTTAAGGCTCTTCTAGTAGTAGTCAGGAATTTGGAGTCCACTCTCAATTCCCAACGCCTCAAAGAATCAATTCTTTTTGCATCAAGCCCTAACACTGATGCAAGTACTCATCAAGAAAGAAAAAATAAAAGGAAAAAGGATAAAAAAAGGACACTATGTGAAAAACATCAGAAGAAAACCTGAGAATAGCACATGCAGAGCATTGCTTCAATGTGTGAAACAGCCGAGAATGCGAGTGAGCATATGCAAGTTTTTCACACAGAAAAAACATTGCAACTCATTTAGGTGAAATCACACTTCTGCTACTTCATATGAAACACATCCTGATTCCTATTACATCCATAGTCTATGTGTCAGCATTGTGGAGGGACAGGTTATTCAGACACCAATGGCTTATTAAATATGCACCCTGATGTTAGCAGGTATAGTGAGCTCTTTCTATGAGCTCTTTCTATTACACCATGTGGGCCACAAATTTAGAAGACAAGTGAATTTTCCTGAAGGGAAACTTCACCTCTCAATTATTTTTTCATGCAATATGAACTTTGTCTCAGTGGTTTCTATAGGAGAAATAAAAATAGGAACAAATGAGACAAGGTGTTAGAATATAGAGCTATAACGTTAATGTGCAAATTAGCTTTAAAAGTTTTTCTTTTGAGACCCCATTAATCTACAATTTTGCCTTTAGAGTCTCAGAAAATGTCTACAATCAAAAGTCAGAGATTTCAATTAAGTTAAGTGCTTCTACATCAGTGTCATGTACCTATCATTTCCCTCTAATTTCAGGGATGAATTATGGGTAAAGGTTTAGTTTAGGGTATGGATAGGGTTAGGACAAAATTTTCGGACGGGAATGTTGTTCCAGGATCAACAAAATATGTTAATGTCACTTGGCAAAATCACGGTGACCGTATACACATACATGGTAAGGACGCATTAAATATACATATACAAATGTGTATATGAAAAATTTAAACTGATGTGTGCAACTGTAGGAGCAATGTGTGTTTTTCCCTGTGTCAGGAGCAGTTTTGGGGAAAGTTACTTGAAAATGAATGCATTACAATATTGCATTCCTATCTTAAAAAGTAACCAACTGCCTTACTTTTTAAGAAAAGTAATGCATTACATTACTTTTGTGTTACTTTTTCTCACCTGGGCTGGGCTTGTTTTTTTTATAACCCAAAGGTGCTATTTTTGGGCAAATGTAAAGACCATTTCACACCAAAATTGAAATAATAAGCCTCAGGCTGAAGGAAGTGCGAATTCATGGGTGTACATTAGAGGGCGCAGCTCTAACAACACTTTCAGGATTGCAGGAGAAAAAAGTTAACACTTCACCAATAAAAACAATACATATAAAGACATTTTTGCTTCAGCAGCAAGTACATTGGTCAATAAAGTTAGATTAAATGCATAGAAATATTTGTTTTATTTAACATTTAATTATTGAAGGTTTGCATAGTCTGATTTTGCATATAACTGATTTTATTCATTTTGAGGAATACTGAATCTTTTTTGTGCAAGTGAGATGAGTAAATGCATGCTGACAGAACTACAATAACCATCATGTTTACATACAATGCCTCTGCACTTCGATTTTTCTCAGCATGGGGACAAGAAAGCGGTCAGTCAATAAATGGGAAAACAAAGTAACTTGTGTTACTTATTTGAAAAAGTAACTGAGATATGTTGTTGTAAATTTGAAAAGTAATGTATTACTTGACTAGTTACTTGAAAAAGTAATCTGATTTCGTAACTCAAGTTATTTGTAATGCATTTCCCCCAACACTGGTCAGGAGTGACTGTGATGTGAAACGGTTGGCCAGCTGCAGGCCACCTGCCTCCACACAAAGGGGACACACTGACTGCAAGTCCTCCTGCTCCCTCCTGCCCTAACAAACATTCATTAATGACTGAATCACTGTCCTGCATTAGTAGCACACTCTCTCATTAACTGCCCAGAAAAGCAGATTCCATTAATAAAATCTTACCAAGCCAGCTTCAATCTGGTCCTGTAGGAACATACCCACGATTTTTCAAGGATGATTACTCATTTAAAACACTGAGTACAGAGCTGCACTGCAAAAAAACAAGAAAAAAAAAAAAAACTTTTGAATGGATACTTCATCCAAAAATGGAAATTCTGTCACTATTTGCTTGTCATGTTGTTCCAAACCTGTATGATACTGTAGAAGGTATTTTGAAAAGCGCCCCACATCTTTTCCGTACAATGAAAAAGTTAGTGGGGGTCCAGTGACGTTTAGGACCATCAGGCTATGAACAACATAAGGGTGATTAAATGATGATCTCAGGACCATCTGCTGGTTGTACATACAGTGGATACCAAGGACGTAGGTTTGGTTTTGAGATTGGTGGGGACATTCCCAGAAGCTGAGGAATCAGGAAATTAATAGGATAATATTAAGGTTTTTAGTCTATATTGACTTTAACAATACGTTTAATGAATTCTGTAATGTTATGGTAACTATTAAAGACAAGAAGGGAGTTTAACAGAGACTTAACTTTACTCCGTTCATAGTGGAATGCAATAGGGCAATACGGTCTTGTTCCTTGCTTTTTGAAGAAGCCAAACTATGTCTGCATCTATCATTAAAGGGATAGTTAACCCAAAAATGAAAACTTTCCCACTAGTTGTTTCAAACCCTTATGAATTTCCTTCTACTGAACACAAAGGAAGTTATTTTGAAGAATGTTGGTAACCAAACAGTTGATGGACCCCATTGCCTTCCACAGTAAGAAAAATAAATACTATGGAAGTCAATGGGGTCCATCAACTGTCTGTCTAGTTACCAACATTCTTCAAAATAACTTCTTGTGTGGTCAGCAGAAGAAAGAAACTGGTTTGAAACAACTTAATGATGACAGAATTTTCATTTTTTTAAGGAAACTATCCTGTTAACAGAAATGAACTTTTGGCATATTTGTTTCACATCATTTCTGTCCAGTTTGTCCTGTTGGACATGGCTCAAAACAATGGCACAAGTTGCTGTGTGTCATGTTTTCAGTGTCCTAAGAGCAATGAAACTCATTTCAGCCTCAGCTGATGAGGCGGGGATGACAAGGGTTTCAACTTCATCAAACAGCCCTCTCATTTCAACAGACCAAGCAATTTTGTGTTTTCATGTTTAATGTGGACTTTCCATCATAATGATTTTTATACAGTACAAACTGTGTATTGTATCCCCCTACACTAACCCTATCACAGATAACTTTCTGCATTTTCTAAAAACTTCACTTGATTTATAAGCTGTTTTCCAAAAAAAAAAAAAAAAATTGCCATCTTTGTGGGGACATTTTTTCTTTGTCCCTACAAAAATGGCAATATGTGAAAATCTTGTCCTTGTGGGTATTTTCTTTTATTTTTTTTTCCTTTTTTGGAAAACGGCTTATAAATCATAAGTGATGTTCCCTTTCGAAGGGAACTCAACAATACGTCAACGACGTTATGGGGAACGCCTCAGGCGTGACAGGTGTCTGAAATCACTATCAAATCACGTCAATCATATTGACCGGCGACAGCCCGTGAATCATTAGCGTGAATGATTAACGTGCGACCTGGAAGTATAAAGGGGCGCCTTGCACACATGACAAATCTTCTCATCGTCTTCAGGGACTGTCTGTTTGAAAACGCTACTCAATGAAACGGTAAGAAAATTAAATGTACAGCACACGAGTGTGCTTTTCCTGCCTGGGAGAAGAGCGCGCACGGGAGATTCTCGAGGGAATCCTCTGTGTGAACTGTGAGCGTTTTTCTTTTAAAACGCTCGCTCTCGTCTGGCCCTCTTCTCGAGTGAAGGGGGTTCAACGTCTGGTTCTCGTGGTCCCGCTCGTGCCGAGGCAGAGCGGCGACTTGCATCATGGGCTTCCAGATAGAGCTCGTCGATCATCTTGAGAGTGCTGTAAACCTCTCAGATGATTCGACGGCTGACGAGGGCGAAGCAGGTGCTCTTGCTGCTCTTCAGGACGAGCAGGAGATGGCTGAGGAGGTTTATAATCAGGTAGATCCTGAACCCTCTCAGCCACCCTGCCCCGTGTATGCAGGTCTGGTGGATGTTGTGGAGCGCGCCGCCAACAGGCTGTAGCTGCCATGGCAACGCACTAGAGGAGAGACCGCTCGCGGTAGGCTCGGCGATCGGTTTCTCCCCGGCCATACACCACCAGCTCAGGTGAGCCTAATCCATTCCTTCCTGATCTTCACACAGAGATCTAGAGGGCATGGAAGAGCCCATTCTCTGCCAGTATTCACTGACATCAGCGGGTTAATTTCGCTGATGTTGAGGGGATCGCAGAGCATGGGTATGTGTCGATGCCGCCCATTTGACGAGTCGTTTGCGAACTATCTCATGTCTGGGCAGGCGTCGACACTGAGAGCTCCATTTCTGCCATCCAAACCGCTAGAGACAACAGCGCGTTTGAATGGCAGAGCATACACGGCAGCAGTTCAGGCTGTGACTCCCGCTAGAAGAGGGATCTGAGGGAGGTTATCCAGCACAAGCGCATACAGCGTCGCTGATGGATAATCTCCCCGGAGGGCTTCATTAAAAAGAGAAATCCAGCCCTCTCCTCTCTTCTGACTCCCCAGACGTGCATTACATCAGGCCTGGCGCTGGGCCTATGATAAGAACGATGTTCCGATGGCCCGCCTAGGCTTGGTTAGTAGAAACGCCTCTTTCAGGCATGTAAAGTGGTGGACCCCAGGTTCATAAAGAACTATCTGGCGAGTCTTCACTCCGCACGTCGCAGGTGAGCTGTCTGGTCTTTTCAAGAGTCAATTTTGTGAATTAAAATTCCGAAATGTATCTCTCTACAGACCTCGTTCCCTGTATAGAGCTATGGGGTCATGTCATTTGCTATGTCATCAGGTAATAAGGTAAGAGAAGTTTCCTGGATTATTAGGGCCCTGAAGTTCCCCATTAGGTGGCCAGAACGATAACTATGTTAGCCTTCGGGCTGTTAGCCACCTCAGGGTAGAGTAGTTGGTTTCTCTCTTAGAATTTTTTACTTAGAGTGTTGACTGACGCTAGAGCTTCAGATAGATCTTATGTCCGGCCCACGGGTCCGTTTGACTTCTTCCTGAGTATTTCGCCCCTTGAGCTCTGTTTGGGTTTTCATTAGGCTGAGCGATCATGCAGCCCTTTGTATGGAATAATACAGACTATATTCTTTAGTAAGGCTGTGGCTCCTCCGAGCCCTCAGATAGATCTATGCCTGCAGGCTGGCCCTCACCAGGGCCGCCTCTGTAGCTGGCCTAGGCTGTGCCAGGGATAATAGAAGTGCTCTGCTAAAATTTAGCATTGCTTCCTCTGAACCTTCACTTTGTGAATGTAGGTTTCTAGCATCCCTGTATAAACAGCCTCCTCCCATGGGAGTCGTTAGGCCAAGGCCCGCCCCCTTCTCTGCATTCTGGGGTGACTAGAGTAATGCAGCATGGTGCAGAGGATGGTTTGTAAGGACATGGTAGGCCTCAAACAGGCCTCCGTGGTATATATGTCTTTATTGAGCAGGGTTAGGCCATCTTTCGCTTCACGAAGAAGACTGGGTTTCCTGCCCGACCCTGCCATGCAGAACTGGCCTACGGATTTAGGCCGCCAGTTTAGGCTTCACTCACCTCGCTGAGCTACTGCTCGAGCGCTAGGTTGTAGGTGGATGGCTTTCATTCAAGCCCCACTCCCCTAGGTTGGGCACAGATAAATTTCTGTCACCCCTAGAGCCGCTGGCAGGCCCGGACCCTGGTAACCTCAGGGTGAGGTGTGAGTATCCCCCTGTGATACAGGGTAGGTCTGAGCACTTCACTCCCAGTTCTGTTTATCCTACCTCGCACCACTATGGCTCGGGTCGAGTATGAAGTAAGCTTCACTTCTTCTTTGGTCGAAGTACGCTCCCCTGAAGCCAGAGCATTGCCCTGAGCTGACGCCCATGCATAGATGGTAGGCCCCTGACTAATGGGGCCTCCGTTGAGGCAGAGTGGCGTATGTTGTACTCCCCTTGTTTTAAGGGTGCTAGCTTTTTTGCGGAGTACACTGCCATGGGCAATGTGATTAGGCACCAGGATGCTGTAGGCGCTGCGTAAACAGCTTTGCTGCCAACGAAGGCTGCGCCATTAGGTAGTAGGCCTCAGCAGGCCTCCTTGATTGGACAGCCCCCTAGAGGGCACTGTAGGCCAGCTCACGTGGTTGGCCTTGGTGGTTCGGGCAGTTGACTCACTGATGGGTAGTAGGCCTTAAACAGGCCTCCTCGGAGGTGAGTCCCAACATTGTGGGACATACCTTATAGCGCTACTGGAAGCCCATTAGTAAATTATGCTTGTGTAGTATGGTTCCCAACAGTGTACTTTATAGCAGAATATGACTTGCTATTAGCTAGTAGGCCCGACCAGGCCTCCCTGATAGGCGAGTCCCCAGCTGGCTGGCCTTAGCAGGCCACCTTATACTATCACCCAGACTCAGGGCTCAAAGCTAACAGTGGTTATCAGGTAGTAGGCCACTCAGGCCTCCCTGAAGGTGAATTCCCACTTAAGATGGTTATCAGGTAGTAGGCCTCAGCCGGCCGCCCTGAAGGCGAATTCCCACTTAAGTTGGCTATCAGGTAGTAGGCCTCTCTGGGCCTCCCTGAAGGTGAGCTCCCAAATATTGTGGCTGTCAGGTAGTAGGCCGCTCTGGGCCTCCCTGAATGTGAGCGCCCAAATATTTTGGGTGTCAGGTAGTAGGCCTCACCAGGCCTCCCTGAAGGTGAGTTCCCACATGCTGTGATTATCAGGTAGTAGGCTCCTCCAGGCCTCCTTGAATGAGTACGGTCAGGTAGTAGGCCTCACCAGGCCTCCCTGAAGGTGAGCTCCCCACATACTGTGGTTGTAAGGTAGCAGGCCTCACCGGGCCTCCCTGAAGGTGAGTTCCCACGTACTGTGGTTATCAGGTAGTAGGCCTCTCTTGGCCTCTCTGAAGGTGAGCACCCCACATACTGTGGTTATCAGGTAGTAGGCCTCTCTGGGCCTCCCTGAAGGTGAGCACCCCACTTACTGTGGTTATCAGGTAGTAGGCCTCACGGGCCTCTCTGAAGGTGAATTCCCACTTACGTTGGCTATCAGGTAGTAGGCCTCTCCGGGCCTCCCTGTAACGTTCCCTAGTGGTGCTGGGTTTATGAAGCTAGTGGTCTCTTGCTATCAGTTTCAGCTAGCCTTAATAGGCAGCTGCTGAAGGTGAGCTTGCGCCCTGGCTCGCTAAAGTGTTCATTCTCTGCTATTGGTTCCCTCCCGGAACTTTTTCTGCCTACAGCCTGGTTTGCCTACCAGGCAGACCTGTGCTCCCCTCACCGAGGGTCTCTATGAGCATGCGGCTTCCTGAGTCTGGTCAGACGGTCGTAGGCCTCTCGTGAGGCCTCCCAGTTAGATCAGCCCTTAGGCCTTCACAGGCCTCCTCAGTGTTTTGAAACACAGACACTGGGTTGATCCGTGGATCGAGTAGAGAAACTCCCCTCGCTAGCAAGGGTTGGAAAGCACTATGCTGAGTCATACTCTCCGGGATATCCCGTCTCTGAGATCCGGGCCGAGTGGTTCACTGCCAGCTTCGCAGTCCCTCGGGTTGGATGCCTTTCTTAAGGCTTTGTTGTCCAGAGGCTCTGTCTTCAGACAGACAGGATTTGGCCAGACTAGTGTCTATGTACTGACGCCAGGTCAGGCCGTCCTGGTGGCATTTCGGGGTGAGTACGTTCCCCTGAATAGTGACTGGCTGGGGTTCCTTCGGGTTCCCTAGCCACATTCCCTAGAAGGGACCCCTTCTAATCGGAAGCTGTGGTTCCAGGCCCGGAGCCGGCCCAGGTAGACCTTTTTATTTAACCATGTTTATGAAGGTTTTTCTGTGAGGCTGTAGCTTGGGCTATGACCGTAGGGAATGCTGTCACTGACAGCCCAGTGTGACCTGAGGGTGAGTGGTTCTAGCGTTTCATTTGAAGTTTCTGGTTCTGACAGTTGTCACTGCCACTTGGCATGCACTCCCCTTAGCATGGCGGAGTTGGTATATCGTTCCCCATAACGTCGTTGACGTATTGTTGAGTTCCCTTCGAAAGGGAACGTCTCAGGTTACGACTGTAACCTATGTTCCCTGAGAACAGGGAACGAGACAATACGTCTCCCTGCCATGCCTCGGGGCTTGCCTACCGTACAGTCCCTTCAGACGATAAGGTGATTTGTCATGTGTGCAAGGCGCCCCTTTATACTTCCAGGTCGCACGTTAATCATTCACGCTAATGATTCACGGGCTGTCGCCGGTCAATATGATTGACGTGATTTGATAGTGATTTCAGACACCTGTCACGCCTGAGGCGTTCCCCATAACGTCGTTGACGTATTGTCTCGTTCCCTGTTCTCAGGGAACATAGGTTACAGTCGTAACCTGAGACGTTTTTATAAGTTTCAGTGTTATTTGCGCGCACACACACACACTAACGGTTATGTTTGCCACTTATCCCGCGATTGTCATACAGTAGCCTATATTGTAAAAGCTGAACTGTCCCCGAATCATTACTTGACGCAATTTGCCCCGTATTTTTGTGCACAGAACTGTAGATTACTCCCTAGTTTCCCGCATAGTTTCCTTCGTTCGGAGGAGCTTTTCCGCTTCGCACAACCAAATGTAGCTACAGCCTCTCACAAGTTAGAAAGAAAACACAAAGCCAATCAATTTAGCGATGTGTGTTCAGGAGGCGGGACCTAGATCTATTAACGGTTTGTGTTCCAGGATTTGCGCATTTTTCTCAGAACGCTATTGTAAGAGATAATCTAAATGAGATGTTTCCTGGTTAAATAAAATAAGAAATACATAAAACCCACAAGACACAACTAGGCAACAGTGGTTATATATAAATATATGTTAATTTTTGATCGAAATTATTGCTAGGGACAAATCAGTGTCACTGGATATTGGTAGGGACACGTCCCTAGCGTCCCTACTAAATTCTACGCCCCTGGTGGATACGGTATTTTGCTTGCTCAGATTTATTGTGCTGAATCAGGATTTTGCACTTTGTTGTTGCCTCAGCTGAAAATTCTCAGTCATAACAAAAAAGTCTCATAAATATCAGTGGGTCATTCTATGTCACCTCAACCAGAGGTCCCCGGCTCAATTTGTTTATTTTTCGTTATTTTTTTTTTCTGTAGAAAGACAAACATAAATAGTGATGAAAGCCAAAATATTAAATGTCACAGATGTATATTTACTGAGTAAACCACTATTTTTTAGAGGGGGGTAAAAATTACAATTTTCACCAGAGATTTGTAGCCAAATTACAGGGGGTAAAAAATCAAATGTGGGTCACTTTGCATACAGCAGATACTTTTTTTCTTTCTTTTTAAGAGGAATATCTAAATAACAAATAGGCTAATGTTAAAACTAAAAGTGTATCTTGTGTTTTCTATCAGCTCAATTACATTGAACATACTGTACCCGTCTGAGTGCCATAAATATTATTTTTCTAAAGCTGTCATGATTGTAACTCTAAAAGTATTCAAGATATCAAAATCATTCTATATTCTCAATCTTAAAAAAAACGTTTCTTTTGAAATCTTCATTTTTAAGGCCCTATATAGTTCAGTCCCATAGATATGGGGATTCCCCCCCCCCCTTGAAGTTTCCGAACTGACCCGGAATGACCCCAGTTCTTCCTAAATTATCCCTTTTCTTTTTTTTTATACTTATTCAATTAAACAAAATGTTTCTAGCCATTCTTGCACATCCAACCCCCATCAGAAATGGATTGTAACCATCATCCCCATAAGATAACTGCTTGATGCAAGGCCACTCGACAGTCTGCTGCAATCCTGTAGAGCTGAAGTGAGCTTTGGGCCGTTGGCTCCTCTGAGCGAAGGACTTGGCAGAGCTTTCGATAGAAATGTGTGAGTGGGAAGTCTCTGATAGTGTGAATCCCTTTGTAGTCAACTAGAAGAGCTTTATTGGTAGTGTACACTGACAGCTCATGCTTGCGGGTGGGGAAAAAAGCGAGACAGAGAAAAAGAAGGGTTAGCTGTTCGGAACTATGCCATTATATTTCATTATAACAAATTCTCGCTCTTTGTACATCTTTAAAATCTGATCCAGATTAAATTGCATGTTGCAGAGATTTATGAACAGTGCTTTCTGAATTAGTTTACCACCTTGCTAAGCTATGTTCAAGAAATCAAATGTCCCCCAAGGCTCCTGATTCAAACACAAAGTATACAGCTAAGCAGAAATGCATTTAGTATTCAGATGTTTAGGCTTATTCTAACAGATGGAAAAACAGAAAGGGCTTTACAGCCTCATCATTTGTTTTCATACCTGTCTCTCAGTTTAATTAGCATCGCTAACCATGTGTTTGGTAGCTGTACAGCTAACTAGATCACATCACATGGGATCTCAAGCATCTCTCAAGCTGACAGTAGCGGCTCAACCGCTGGAGACTGAGGGATCACAACATCTTAAGTGATTTCAGAAGCAGCAGGTGCTTTTGAGGTGAGGACACCTCTGATGGGTTAGAAGTGTTATAGCCAGGTCTCCTGAATGGTTATAGCATCCAAACACAGCTCTCAAACAACTATGTGATGATTTAGTGTTCATTATGTTTCAATAGACTCCAACCTTAGTTTTCAATTCTAGAATCTCAATATCCATTCCACAATTTAAAACATTTTACTATACACTCACCTAAAGGATTATTAGGAACACCTGTTCAATTTCTCATTAATGCAATTATCTAATCAACCAATCACATGGCAGTTGCTTCAATGCATTTAGGGGTGTGGTCCTGGTCAAGACAATCTCCTGAACTCCAAACTGAATCTCAGAATGGGAAAGAAAGGTGATTTAAGCAATTTTGAGCGTGGCATGGTTGTTGGTGCCAGACGGGCCGGTCTGAGTATTTCACAATCTGCTCAGTTACTGGGATTTTCACGCACAACCATTTCTAGGGTTTACAAAGAATGGTGTGAAAAAGGAAAAACATCCAGTATGCGGCAGTCCTGTGGGTTAAAATGCCTTGTTGATGCTAGAGGTCAGAGGAGAATGGGCCGACTGATTCAAGCTGATAGAAAAGCAACTTTGACTGAAATAACCACTCGTTACAACCGAGGTATGCAGCAAAGCATTTGTGAAGCCACAACACGCACAGCCTTGAGGCGGATGAGCTACAACAGCAGAAGACCCCACCGGGTACCACTCATCTCCACTACAAATAGGAAAAAGAGGCTACAATTTGCAAGAGCTCACCAAAATTGGACAGTTGAAGCCTGGAAACATGAACATGACAATGAGTTCACTGTACTAAAATGGCCCCCACAGTCACCAGATCTCAACCCAATAGAGCATCTTTGGGATGTGGTGGAACGGGAGCTTCGTGCCCTGGATGTGCATCCCACAAATCTCCATCAACTGCAAGATGCAATCCTATCAATATGGGCCAACATTTCTAAAGAATGCCTTCAGCACCTTGTTGAATCAATGCCACGTAGAATTAAGGCAGTTCTGAAGGCGAAAGGGGGTCAAACACAGTATGGTGTTCCTAATTATCCTTTAGGTGAATGTATATTTCCATGTGCTCACTGCACTGTGTAAACATGATGGTTACTGTAGTTCTAGATTAAATATGATGCATGCATTTACTCATCTCACTTGCACAAAAACAGATTCAGTAATAAAAAATAAATTAAAACAGTGAAATGAAAAATCAGAATAATATGCAAAACTGCATAATTATGTTAAATAATACAAATATAATCATTATACAAATATAATATGTATTTAATCTTCCTTTATTAACAACGTCTTTGCAGCTGACCTTAGATGATGCAATTCCACCATAATAATAAGCAAAAACTAAGTAATGCAATGCATTAGTTACATTTAGTAATGCATTATTGTAACATATTCTTTTTAAAAGTAACCTTCCCCAAAACTGTATATGATGCTTTCTGCTGCCAGATGGTATAATTATGAAATCTACCAGCAGGGGTTAATGGGGCCATGCTTTTTGTAGATGAGTTCACTTTTTCTCATTCACTTGCTACGGGTAATTTTTAGCATTTAGACAAACTGCACATAAATCACACACATTCTTCATATTTCTCAAACAATAAAGCATGTGCTCAAGGTCATGCAAGATCATGGGATTCCGAAGCAATGCATGAACTGAAAAAAATTAATAACTTGAATGCAATGGAAGTTTTTTAGTTTTATTATAAAAGTGGCTACTGATTGTTTTCTTACAATTAAACAATTGTGAAAACGGAAAAATATTAAATTAATAATGATTAATAATGATTTTAATTAAAAAAAAATCTAAGAATCCAAGGATTTCCTAAATAAATGATGTGTATGGCTATATGATGATCATTCAAATACATTTGATGTTAATTTTTAAATTATTAAAGAAGTTATATAACACCTTATTGTTGCCATTGTGAATAAAGTTATCAACATGAACATAAACACTGGAAGCTCTCTGCTACCACTTAAAACGCTTCTCTTCCTCTCCAGGAAAATTCAAAGTGCCTCTGAATAACAGCACCTGCTGGTGTTGGTCTATGAGGTCAGGCTGTGTGGTCAATATCTCAATCAAAGCCAAAGAAAATACCCCTGGGCTTTTATGTGCATAAAGTGGTTGCCTTTTGAGGTGCCAAAAACTCGATAGGGTAGTCTAATCAATATCCAGGTCAGCAAACACTTACTGTACAGCTCTCCATAAACAAACAGGTCTTGCCACATAAAGCCAAGCTATAGGTCTGACCAACCCAATTGTGAGGTATCGCCCAACTTGCTTTGAGGACAGAGGTAGATAATGAGTAAAGCAACCAGAGCTGAATGTTGCTACTGATTCAAAGTAAACAAGGCTGACAAGAAATAGCTCTGCCCAAGAGGGAGTTTCATTGCAGGGCTAGAGTTTAGAGGACAACGAAAGAAAAAAAGAGGACATCTGTATGTAATAGACTACAGCTTTACTGTACAACCATCATGTGTGTTTATATTAATGTGCATGCATATCATACAGTAGGGTTCAATACAGTATTGAATCAGATAAATGCACAAAAATAAGCATTTTCACTTGTGGTCTCAGACTTTTGGACCCCATTTATGAGGTCATATGCATGCACACATCTTTTCAAAAACTTAATATTGCATATGTATAAAAGCATAGCTCTTTCACCTTTGTATATACACACATTTATCTAGACACACTTCTGAATTATTAACACTAAAACTAAAACATTAATATGGGATGGGACGCAATCATCCAAAACATGCCTGAAAGTTTTAGTGAAAAGATGATCCAGTTTACGAACTGATGTATCACCCCGTTTACAGTTACAGAAGTAAATATGTTTGCATGAATGTACTGTATGTAGCTCGTCTTTTGAAATGGAGCAGAAATTATAAATCAAATATATATGCGGTTGATGCTTCAGACAGGGCACAGACTAACTAAAAAAGGGTATAGTTTGAGGTTCAAAGTTGCCCAACATTGAAATGTTTGTTTGTAAAACCATGCCAGATTCTGTGGCTATTTTCATAGTGAGAAACATTTATGGTAGAACTATATCAGGTTTTATTTATTTATTTTTTGCTAAAAATAAATAAATCTAAAACTAGCCTATATTTTGATTAACTTTATTATAATTGTCCTCTAAAGTGTTAATCGAATAAAACAGGTTTCTTAGGGGTTAAAACCAACACAATCTAATAAAATGTGCTTCAGGGATAAAGGATTTTTTTAATTATAAAAAAATAAGTGCTCATAATAATAGAGAAGGGCGCTCTGGAGTGATAACTGGTTAGAGAATAGAGCTGAGCAATTTGATGATTAGAATTTGATGAAAATTGATGATCTGAAAAAGAGTTTGCTAATCATTTCAAAGTAACATAAATAAAGGCTGCTGTACATTTTCAAGAGGCTCATTTGTATGCACAAACACACAGCAACTCATGCCAAAATGCACTCTTAAAGCAAAAGATCTCTTAAACTGCTCTTAAAGGGTTAAATCTGGCTATAATCTATCGCTATCCCTTTATGTCAGTGAATTAAAAATGACAATCTAAATTGTAAAATAAGTGAAAACAATTAAATATACAATACTGACTGATAAAAATAAATAAATGAATAAAATAATGCATTAGTGGATTTAGTTGTACATTAACTTTAATGAACCAGAGCAGCAGAGCTTTAACCCTTAAAGGTCTAAGGGGTTTTAAGTCCGCCTGGCACTATGTTGATATTTTGGCTTCTAGAATGGTCAATTTTCATAGCAGAGTGAAGAGACTCATATTTCTGGATTCTATAGATTCTCAGCTACAATGTGGATGCATTGTCAATACACTTCTTGAGACATTTGTATGTGTTCTGATGTGATATATCACCAAGAAATACAAAAACGGAAATTAATTTTTTTTGTTTTTATTATATAAAAAATATTGAACCTAAATGAATAAGGGATTTTACAACAAATATTTATTCCTCAAAGGCTTTAGAAAAAAAAGAAAAAAAAATGGGTGAAAAAATATAAAGAAACAAATTAACTATTTACATTTCTGTGACTGTAGTCACCATACGTTTTTTTTTTTTTTTTTTTGGTGAAAGACAGAAATTATAAGAAAATGTAAAGGGAACATAAATGTTCATTTTGAATTGAATATTCTGTCTCAATTTACCAAACACAACCAAAAACAACCTCTAGATGTCACTGTGCACTGCATTTGCACATCAGTCCACACAGGAAGGGGTCCTGGCTGGGTTGCGCGTTCGGGGTCCTGTGTTGCGCAATGATGCAATCGGCTGTTCTGAGGTTGTTCTAAAACACACGGATTTTGTCAGTTTACATTCCCACATATCAAAAGTTGTACAGCCTTTACTACAATGTGGTAAATAAAGATTAGCTATTCATCATCATGTGTGTATTTTTACATCCAAGTCATAGAACTTCTAACTACAATAATCTGACTATATTACTGTAGCCTTCATCATTACGCACCGAGTATAACTACAATGTCTAAACCAAACCCCCATCCCATGTAGACAAATAGTACAGGCCTTAGATAAGGCTTACTGCACCATTATTTCTGAAAAGCTACAATAAAATTTCCCTAAATAACATTACAATAAAATAGACGAGCAAACTAAACGAAATAGCTTGTAAACGAAGAAGGAATAACTAACATGCGGCCAAAATGCGCACATGATTTGATTACGGCTCCGTTATTTCTGAAAAGCTACAATAAAATAATTTGGCTAAAAAATGATTCAATATATATTAGACAATATATTATCAGCAATATTGCATTCATACTTACTACTCAAATGGATCGATTCCGTCCAGAATTTGATCATCTTCATCCGGATCAGATCCGTTCTCACTCTCACTATCTCGCTCTCGGCAAAAATCATTTCAGCAGCTTGCTCGGCAGTGAATCTTTGTTTGGCCATGTTTTCTTTGAAAATAATCTAGTACAAATACGTGTTTCTCCAAATGTGTTGTGTCCAAAACCGTATGTAAGACGAAAACATTTTGCGAATCCCACGTGGGATTGATTCCAAACCCCTCCCCTTTTTTACGTTCCTGACAACGTCATTTTTTGTTTTTGGTCTGTGATTGGTTCACACACAAGTCTGTCATTGGTTCACACACAGGTCTGTCATTGGTTCACACACAAATCTGTCATTGGTTCACACACACACACCCACAACAGCACTGTATATCAAAAGATAGGCTTAAGTACAATTTCTCTCTTTTGCGGTAAAATGCTATAGATTTGCACTCAAATACGGAAGGCTTATCATTCGCGGAAGTCAACACAGTCAGTCTCGTTTTACGCAGACGAATGTCAGCTTTTTAATAAAAAAAAAAGTAAGTTAATACCCTGATCCATTCCGAAGTTATTAATAAATTTGTAAGGGGAGTGCATTTTGACGCTCTAGAGCGTCAATCGACTTTGAAGGGTTTGTGACTTCGGTAATGAATGCACCACTGATTCGGTGTGACCATAAAGACTTGCGCAGCTGACATCCCATTCACCTTGTATGTTTGTGTGAGTATGTGTATTTATTTGGTTGGGCTCAATGCCACCATGGTCTCCAGATGTGTATATAATTGGAAAATTCTAAAAAGGGAATGGAACCAATTAAGACTTGAAGCAGATAAAGCCTCAGTCTCCCTTGGCCGTCAGATGCTCTCAGAATAGAAAATATTTAGTTCCACTCCTATTAGCACTGAGTCTGTATTTGAATAAACTGGAATATGGCTAAAACATTTTATGGCACTACTGTCCAACATTGATTATTTATACATTACAGCTGCAGAAGCACACAGAAGACACAGAGTTTGTTTTATCATGTGTATAGGATTAAAGTATTTACATCAACAGGCAAATCTTAAATGTACACCATCATAAGAACAAGCTGTTTCAGTGACAATCTCAGCAGGAAAGTTGTTAATAAGCGAAATCTCTCTAGCCTGTTTCTCACAGCAGGTGGCAGAACACACGATATATTTCATATGTGATTTACACAATTTAACTTCGATATAAACTCCACAGGCATCTGGTACTCCACTTAAGAATTCATTCTCTTTCTGCACTTGCATTGATATGCTAGCTAGCTAGCTAATTTGCAAAACAATAAATCAAGAGCTGACAGTGCTTTACAAAACACCAACAGTGGAAAAACTTAGCAATAAGCTGGACTGTCACTCAAAGTTCCCGAAGTGAAATTTGCAATTTGGTATCTGCATGCTTCATCTATCACATTTAAGCCAGACGTCTATTAGTGCACCGTAACTCGTTCGAGATAAGCTCTCATCTAATTGCTCAAACCCTTAAGTGCTTCACATCACTGATGACAGCATAGCCATCTGCATTTTAATGTGTTATCATGATAAAAGTAGTAGTATGGGGTCCTATATGCTTATGAGTTTGCCTGAAGTCAGATTGAGTTCTTTTGCATTGAACTTAAGAAGTTTAGCATGCAGTTTAATTAGCATGATGTCCTAAGGAACTATCCTATATCACAAAATATTGTTTCCCCAAATTTAGGTTTTACTGTGCATGTAAACTCATTGTTACGGCCTGTTGTTCTATTGTTACCTTCTTTGCATGAGATAAGAACACGGTACTTGATGACTTCATAACATATCAAGGTTATGATATGTGTTGATTTGTTTGCATGAGATGGTGGTTTGGAAGATGTTACTTTTATATTTTTCATCCAGAAAATTGCCTTTTAAAAAACGTTAAATCATTGAAATCTTCCAGGAGATTTGCATAAAAGAACAAACTACCGTTTTACTTCAAACTGTCTTACATTTTAACATGTTGGTCTGTGCAGTGAAACGAACTGATAGGTTGTCTTGGCTTTCTTGACAAGTGCTAGCAACTTTAGTATCCGTGTCTCCTGCTGCAGTCGTTCGATGACAGCTAGCTAAACTACATGGTGATCGCCATCCATCACAGGGGCTCATAGTTATAATTCTGTGTTCTATACCCCTGCCTTTCATTACTCTGACTTACAGAGTGAAAAGGGAGGCAGCGCTGAACGATCCATGCTGTTAATTCTCTCGTCCGGTGCTCCTTCATACCCTGTTCTCTCCATCATCGAAGTAATTACACTTCCCGTTTTCCCAAGCTGAAGGTGTAAAATTCAATCACCAGTCAAGCAAATTTAAATCCCCAGCTCCCATATGTAGCGGCAACAGAGCACAAATTATTGATTTATCTGTTAAGCCCCTTTTTGCTTGCTGTACCTCCACATGTGCACATCTACGGCATAGACATTGCCTTCCTATTCCCTTCATTTCTAAAACAATGAATTATGCACCAGGCAAAGCATAAAACAAGCAGGGTTTTTTTTTTACTGTTCAATCATTATTTCAAGGATTATTGACCACAAGTCCAAACGTAAATGCTCTCGCAGGTGCTTTTTTTATTTATAAATATTTAATATTAAAATTACATATAACTATTTAGTTTTTTGTGTAATAGAAGCTAAAATATTCAGGCACTGCCACTGAGCATATAAATGAAACTAGAATAAAATAAACATTAACTGAAATATCTTTTTTTTTTAACTCAGCTAGTTTTCTCATTTTCTCAATTAAAATACAAAAATAATTAAATTCTAAATTCAAAAACTACATATACAGTTCAAAAAACGAATTACAAAATGAAAAAAACAACAAAATTACTAAAATTAAAACTGAAAATATAAAAATAAAATTTAATTCATTATTCATCAATTCATATTATTTTATATTTAAGTACTCTATTCCTGTTTTCTATAATATAAATAAAAACTATAATCTAAAATTGAATTATTAATGTATGCTATTGAATAATATTGTTACATGATGAGCTTTTTATTGAGTGAGCAAAGTACAGAGACAATTTTTTTTTAGAACAAATACAATAACAAATACAATACATTGACCTGTACTGACTTCTAGCAAGAGACTTGTCAAGAGCAGAGCACATACCCCCCTTTTTTTCTAAATGCTGATAGATAGCACAAGTAAGAGGGAGTGGATGGAAAAATGTTACGTGATGACTTTTCGTTGACACAATTCGTTTTCAATGAAAAGGGCGAGCATAACTGAGAGTGGGTGCTCTCTCATGAATGAAATGAAATGTATTTCTTGTAAGAGCTGCCCCGCATGCCACCCTAAGTGACTGGCTAGCCTATATGGCAGGCAGTCTGTTTGACTCCGTCCTTCCATATGAATTTTTATGAAAATAACGTATATCTTAAAGATTCTGCTATTTCTTCTCTTTTCGTATTATGTGGAAAAATAGTTATTTTGATTAAGGATTACGAGGACACATGGTTTAAAAAAAAGTGCAAAAATAAATCATTTATAATACATACTACTGTTATGGTGTCTGACCCTGGTGATTCCCTGCACCCTCAGTCCTGTGCTCTCTCTCCTGAATACTAAGTGTCTCATACTTCAGCTTAGTAGGGATCGTTATGCTCTGATTGCATTACACCTGTTCTGTATGAACTCTGGTCCCTGAGCTATATCTGCCTCGTTAACTCAGTACCCTGTGCGAAGTATTGTTTCACCCTGTGTTTCATGTCCGAGCGTTCTAGTTCCATGATTATCTGTGTTACTGAACCTAGCCTGTTACTAACATCTCTTACTGTCTGCAGCCTGCCAAGTGACCGTTGCCTGTATCTGGACTTTGATTCTCGCCGCCAGCCCTGAACCTTGCCCGTCTCCGACTATCCAGTTGTCTGCTGCCCGCGTCGAACCAAGCCTGTCTCTGATCCTGAGTTCTGGCCACTGCCCCGGGCTCCAGTCCGGCCCTTACAAGAATTTCTGCCTTGTGTTATCCTTATACCTAAACGCTTTATGTTTGCTTGAAACTGCTCATTAAATTGTTGCAAATGGATCTGCCTCACCTGTCTGATTCGTCACAACTACAATATTCCATAAAAAGAAGATTTGTCGATTTTACTTTTATAGTGACTTTAATAAAGTGGATTTATTTATTATCTCCCTAGCCCTGACCAGCCCTCTAAAACCAATCAAAACAGACCAATATGTCCAGCTTATCCAGTCTGTGTCACCAGCTAACCACCTTAAAGGCATAGTTCACCCAAAAATGAAAATTAGTCCATGATTTACTCACCCTCAATCATTATATATGACATTCTTCTTTCAAACGAATATAATCGGAGTTATATTAAAAAATGTCCTGGCTCTTCCAAGCTTTATAATGGTAGTGAATGGCTTTATATTTTTTGAAGTCCATCAAAGTGCATCCATCCATGATAAAAGTGCTCCATGTGGCTCTGGGGGATAAATAAAGGCCTTCTGAAGTGAAGTGATGCGTTCGTCTAAGAAAAATATCCATATTTAAAAATGTATCGACTAAAATAACTAGCTTCCGGCAGACGGCCTACGCAAGTCGACTTGCGGCAAAAGAGTAACACTTGACGATGTATGACGGTTTCAAACAAACAGGGCTGGGCAACAAACTCAAGCTCCTCTGACATTTCCCTTTAAAAATTCTCGTTTTAGACTTCTAATACGTGACTGGTGTTTTGTTTTGCTCTATCCTCTGCGCTTCCGCATTCATCAATGCATCATATCTCTTCCACCGTAAATCGGTGCGTACGGCCGTCTGACGGAAGCTAGTTATTTAAGTCGATAAAGTTTTAAATATGGATATTTTTCTTACACTAACGCATCGCTGCACTTCAGAAGTCTTTATTAACCCCCCAGAGCCGCATGGAGCACTTTAATATTGGATGGATGCACTTTGATGGACTTCAAAACATAAACAGCCATTCACTGCCATTATAAAGCTAGGAAGAGCCAGGACATTTTTTAATACACTGAAAGAAGAATGTCATATAATATACACCTAGGATGACTTGAGGGTGAGTAAATTATGGGCTAATTTTCATTTTTGGGTGAACTATCCCTTTAAGGTGGTTTAAGCTCATTTTCTCAGCTGGGATGCATGACATTAGCCTGCTCATCCTAGCTAAACTGCATATACTAAAGAACTTGAGGCTAATGTTGTTGTATTGCTAAAATAAAGAGCATTCATCTTCATATATCTCTCCTTCTCTGACAAATTCATTTGGGATAGGTGTGGTGCTTGAGGTGCCGTGTCTGCTGATTCTTTCTGTGTACTGTATGTTTGCCAAGGCAAAAACAATGACTCATCCCGCAGGTCCAGCAACAACTTCCACTCCGTCAGCAGCGCTGTAACTCTCATCTCACTCTCTTTCTTCTGTTACACTGTTTTTCCATTTCCAAAACCCATATTTGTGCTCAGCTTACAGAAGAGAAAGACTGTCAAGCACCATGTAATTATTACAGTTTTTCTTATTTTCAGGTACATTACTCATGATATACAATAAAGAAAATTGACTTTTATTTTTAAAATACATTTTCATAATTTCTAGAAAAAATTTCATATTTATATTACATAAAAAAATTTCACTGAAACATTTTTTTTCCTTACAAAAAGAAAATATGCAATATGACTAGGGATGGGTGGTACCAAAACGCGGTGCCAATAGGGTACCGGTTCCAACGTAAACGGTAGTAACGAGACCAAATAAGAACGAAAATTTCGGTGCCTGACTTTTTTTTTTACCGCCCCCTGGTGTTCCGGTGTCAACTTACGTGCCGTCAGTGCCGCTACTCGGCACACTTGTTGAACTGATAGCGAGGGGATTAATGAAGATGCCGAAGGCAAAACGCTCCAAGGTTTGGCTGCATTTCACGTGTAAAATTACGCGTCAGAACGCTCTATGGGTGTGCCGATTGTTTGAAGCCCATATAGAATCACGCCAATTCATTGTAAGACTTGTAATCGACATAATGCCAGAAATACCGCTGATTTATCTCAGAAAACCAAACTTTTTTGTGCAAATGTGCACAAGTGCAAATGGACTAGTTGGAATTATTTTCTGTTATACTCAACATAAAGCTAGAAATGCCACCGATTTATCTTAAATTTGGAACCCAAAACATTCCATTAGGAGGTTTTGCATACCTGTAATTAATATCCCCCCAAAATTCAAGCTAAGTGCCATAAATTCTAAAGATACTTTGGCTCACACCGCACACAAAAGTGAAAAAGCAAAACAGAGTCCTAAAGGATTAATAAATTATCCCCTTTCAGTCTATGTTTGTCTTAAAAAAATGTCTCTTCACCATCCCTCTCTCAGCGTGTCTGTGCTGCTGTTCTCTCTGAAGGAGAGACTGTGAATCTGAGCCCATTACAGCTCTGTGCTGTTGATTTACTACAGTCCCGACTAAGAGTGCCGCACACTTCTGTGTGTGTAGGCACGTGCTGCACTCCACTGATACATGGCCAGCTGTTTGCCCACGATAAGGCCTTTGCAAGGAGAGAGAAGAACCTAAGAGAATTCCATTAATCTGAGAAAAGCAGTGCACTCTGCTGGTAAGCCGTATCAGTATAGAAAGAAAACATCTTTCATAGGGTTAAATCTATAAGATTGAGTCATAGTTTAGATACTGATACATATAAGTGGTCCTCACTGTTTACATTGCAATGGTAATCTGGGTAGATTTTGTATAGATGGAGTACTAGTCAGGGCTCAACGCTAACATTCTCCTGGTCCGATAAATTTCCCCTGCCAAAATTTTCACTGGATAGGACAGAGCACCACAACACACTTGTAGCCGATCAGCAGAAGTGGGCGTATACACATGATGGGGGAGGAGAGAGAGTGAGCAAGAGGGAGATTTGAAGAATGACAGCTGAGAGACATTACAAATGAGAAAAGGTGCTGCTGGCGAGTGACAATGAACATTTGCTTATATATCCTCTTGTGTGCTGTGTGTTCTTTTTGTCTTCCTTTTTGTCGTTCGTTTGTCACTTCACTTTGTTTTGCTTCGTTTCTGCTATGATAATCCACTATCCACTCTTGCATAGTGTGTTTGTGTATTTTGGGGGTGGAACAATAAAGGGAGAGGTGTGTTTGTTTGGATTGATTTCAAATTAACAGTGTTCAACAATAGCTATGGTTCCATCCACCTATTTTTCAGCAAATTTTGGTATATAGCATAAGAAACGCTGGATGGAAACGCCAAGATGCGCATACATTTTAAAAATGTGCTTAAGCACTCAACTGAGTAGGATACATTTTTTATCCTATAACAAAACATCCACATACACTAGGAAACATTTATGGAATAAATTCCTAGTTGCGCATCAAAAAAGACATGTGACTTTGCAATGGGACGCCATAACTGGACTAACCAGCGGACCGATCTCGTTGCACAACATCTGAAATGCTGTTTTGGTCATTTTGAAACGCCTGAGTCAAAGTGGTTCAGTATTATTACCTTTATTATTATTATTATTATTATAATTATTACCTGCCTCAGAAAACAAGTTAAGATGACCGCGTTTATTGCATTTCATCTGCGCGCTCTGAGGAGTAATATATTATACCCATATACAAACATAATATATGATGGCTTCTCCTACTGCATCAACTTCCATTTTTCTTTGTGATATTTATCGCCAGTTTATCAGGAAGTGAAGATTTTGTTCTCTTCAACTGACTGGATGGAAACTCTGCTATATTCGCAAATGTTTTAGTTAAATTTGCAACTTTGGATGGAAACATCTCAGAAATTGCTTACTGCACCTTTAAATCACTTGGATTCTTCAATTGGCAAGACAAAATACGTGAACATTCCGTCAACTGTCCCAATCAAGTAAGTATTTATCATGCTGGCCCCGGGCCATCGGGCAGTCCTTCCTTATTGTCATGTCCTGCTAGTTTGTTGAATGGAACCCACAACAGACAGATAATCAATTGTTGTTTATTATAATTCTTTATATGCATCTATATTGCTGAGAGAAAAAAAAAGTTAAGAAAAAAAAATTAAGCATAAAATATAAAGAGAAATAATAGTTTAATAAATATAAAAAAAAGTGTAAAATATAAAAAGTTATACTATTGATGACATGGCATGGTGGTACAGTGGTATCTATCAATGATAGATGTCTGGAGTTTGAATCTCAGCCAAGTGAAATTGTGTATGTTTATCCGCTGATAAACATCAGCAGCCAAGACACATTTTATTTTGTGATTCGATTAACTTGACCCGTACTGTACAGTGGGAAAAAAGATCTTGCCATGGGTAGATCGCATTGTTACGCTGATACTGACAGATAGCAGCTGAAGTGAGAGGGGGCTGAGAAGTGTATAGCACAGGAAGCTGTTCAGACAAATTTACTCCATAGGTCACGGTTTATTTTCAGTAAGTGGTGCGAGTGAAACGGATACTATTCTTTGAATCTGCTGCAATGAGAGAAAGGATGTGGAGTGCACATCTAAGAGTGGTTTGCTAGAATGTAGTCAAGCTTTTAAAAATACAGACACAAGATACCAAGAAAATCTGTATTTCCTTTGTTAATAGTATTTCCATTTATGTTAGTACAAGCAGCTCTTGTCTACTGTTTATGCAGACCCTAAAAAGCAATCAGAGGTTTTAAGAGTGTGTTTAGCTGTAAATAAATTGAGTTTCTGTCTGCAATAATAACACTGGTGTTAGAAAAATTTGTGATGCTTGGAATTGTAGGTCTGTAAATCATCCAATATTTTTACTCTATGTGATCACACGCTTCACAGGTTTTGGACACATTGTCTTTCAGGTGTTATATTTCCATTGCATGGTTTAAAAGGCAAAGCTTGGTTGGCCTTAATGGATGTAAATCGGATAAAGCCGCATTATATATTTGAAAGATTAGCCTATACTGTTGCTTTGCCAAAAAAGTTGCCTAAAAGCACTATCAAAAGCTAATAAATCAATAAATAATAATAATAATAATAATAATAATAATAATTGAAATACCTAGTGACTGACAAAAAAAGTAGCCTATTTGATGACTATAGGATATTTAAAAGGTTTAAGTCAGCTTGAAATGAAATTAATTATATAATATATTAATAATTGTATATTATAGTTCTTATTTTTAACTAATTATCTTTGCATAAGTTTATTTATTTTAAAATTTGACCTTGTAATGTTTAAATGCCATTTCTGGACATTCCAGTGAAAACGACTGACTTCTTTTTGGTTACATATGCAGGAATTATCCAATCATTATTCCGCTTAAACCGCTTCAAGCTTGTGTAAAAGCTACAATATGTAATTTTTAACAAATAACAAAGGCGTAGGTTGATGACGCATAAGTGGAATTATGGAACTTCATCATGGTTGAGGATCTAATAATGTTTATGGATGAGTGAATACATTGATGTTTTTAACATGACTGTGGTATGAAGCAGGGCGTGATTGCTAATGAGAGACACATATCAGTGCCGCACGCGGGTCCCCCTGATATAAAGGAATAAGGACATTTCATTCTACTGAACTACCCGCAAGGGCTGAATTAATACTCACACAGGTCAGTTTATTAGACGAATAAAACTTGTGAGGTATTACGGCGATGTTTCACTAGGTCTACACTATCAAACTAAGCTGCATTTGAGTGTGTTCAAAGTTGTTAATGTTTAATATTAGGCTGATATTAGGCTTTTCTAATATTTATGGGAGGTCGTATGAGACGAAACCCATTGAAACACTTGCACGTTCAAATTAAACTTGCACAGACATGTGAAACACCTGCGATACACACTGAAACACCTGCGATACACACTGAAACTCTTGTGATACACACTGAAACTCTTGCGATACACATTGAAACTCTTGCGATACACACTGAAACACTTGCGATACACACTGAAACTCTTGCGATACACACTGAAACTCTTGCAATACACACTGAAACACTTGCGATACACACTGAAACACTTGCGATACACACTGAAACTCTTGCGATACACACTGAAACACCTGCGATACACACTGAAACTCTTGCGATACACATTGAAACTCTTGCGATACACACTGAAACTCTTGCGATACACATTGAAACTCTTGCGATACACACTGAAACTCTTGTGATACACACTGAAACTCTTGCGATACACACTGAAACTCTTGCAATACACACTGAAACACTTGCGATACACACTGAAACACTTGCGATACACACTGAAACTCTTGCGATACACACTGAAACTCTTGCGATACACATTGAAACTCTTGCGATACACATCGAAACTCTTGCGATACACACTGAAACTCTTGCGATACACACTGAAACTCTAGCGATACACATTTTATATAAAATATTTATAGCTTATCATGCTTTTATCATACTTCTACGTTCAAAACGCTGAAGCAAATAGTATAGCAGGACATTCTATTGCTTAATGTGAAAAACCATTAACGTGACTTAATGAGACATTATTAAAAATTAAAAGATCAAATTCTGCACACACCTTATTAATAAAGTACATAAAAGCAGATGAGCCCAGAATATGAACGCACCGCATGAATTACACGTTATGTGTTTTCCTAAAATTAAGCCCTTGATTCAGGGAACAGGGAAATATTTTACCACTCCAAACGCCATCTTCATTAAAAAAATATTATTTTGTTTATTAAACGCAAAGTTTTTTATTTCAAAAGCATTTCTCAATTCAGTTCATATTTCCAATAAACGAAACTCAGAGCCATTCCCCCGCCTATAAGCGGTGATTTAGGCTAAATAAATAAGTTAAATAAAAATATTAAAAAGCACATATTAATAATAATATAAACAAATACAACACTTAGCCTATAAATGCCGAATGCTGGTTTTAGTTTTGCTTCAAATAAATAAAGTAGTTTAGGCTTTAAAATAAATATTGTTTGTGGACTAATTAATGCCATGTATAATGTAGGCTATGTTTATTTTATATGCTACTATATTTTTCATTTTTGTTTTGCATTGAATGCAAGTTTCAATGTGTATCGCAAGAGTTTCAATGTGTATCGCAAGAGTTTCAGTGTGTATCGCAATAGTTTCAATGTGTATCGCAAGTGTTTCAGTGTGTATCGCAAGAGTTTCAGTGTGTATCGCAAGAGTTTCAATGTGTATCGCAAGAGTTTCAGTGTGTATCGCAAGTGTTTCAGTGTGTATCGCAAGTGTTTCAGTGTGTATCGCAAGTGTTTCAGTGTGTATCGCAAGTGTTTCAGTGTGTATCGCAAGAGTTTCAGTGTGTATCGCAAGAGTTTCAGTGTGTATCGCAAGAGTTTCAGTGTGTATCGCAAGTGTTTCAGTGTGTATCGCAAGTGTTTCAGTGTGTATCGCAAGAGTTTCAGTGTGTATCGCAAGTGTTTCAGTGTGTATCGCAAGTGTTTCAGTGTGTATCGCAAGAGTTTCAATGTGTATCGCAAGAGTTTCAGTGTGTATCGCAAGTGTTTCAGTGTGTATCGCAAGTGTTTCAGTGTGTATCGCAAGTGTTTCAGTGTGTATCGCAAGTGTTTCAGTGTGTATCGCAAGTGTTTCAGTGTGTATCGCAAGAGTTTCAGTGTGTATCGCAAGTGTTTCAGTGTGTATCGCAAGAGTTTCAGTGTGTATCGCAAGTGTTTCAGTGTGTATCGCAAGAGTTTCAATGTGTATCGCAAGAGTTTCAATGTGTATCGCAAGAGTTTCAGTGTGTATCGCAAGTGTTTCAGTGTGTATCGCAGGTGTTTCAGTGTGTATTGCAGGTGTTTCACATGTCTATGCAAGTCTAATTTGAACGTGCAAGTGTTTCAATGGGTTTCGTCTCATACGGCCTCCCATAAATATTAGCCCTGGTCCTAAAGACCTCTTGCCTGATTACAATCCATTTTTTCCAGTGATATTCCTCTGACCAATTGATTTATCGGACCAGGAGAATGTTAGCGTTGAGCCCTGACTAGTACTCCATCAATACAAAATCTACCCAGATTACCATTGCAATGTAATCACAGTGAGGACCACTTATATGTATTAGTATCTAAACTATGACTCAATCTTATAGATTTAACCCTATTAAAGATGTTTTCTTTCTATACTGATACGGCTTACCAGCAGAGTTCACTGCTTTTCTCAGATTAATGTACACATAATGTTATTCTACTGTATACGTGTTAGTTTTTCTATATGAGACTAGCAGTAAACTAGATCAACATTAGAATAACATACTGATCATATTCTAACATTTCATCATGTTGAGCTATATAACATTGATTAATTTGATGTAGCTATTCATTTGCTCACCTGTCTAATAAAGTATCTCTATCAAGTCGAAGTTTGGCACGGACATGGAGCTCTCGGCATCTCGAACACAACACGCTGACATTGATCCTCGTTTTAGTTCTCCTTTTGTCTCAAAGTCTGCTTGCCATGGTCCATAATGTTTAAACGAAACAACAACAGCGTGAGCGTCCTGCTAGACGTAACACAGTTGTCCACGTCTTAAGCTGGTGGGCAGACGTGCTTTTTGGGCCTATACATCTCATACTTATACTCATACTATATATATATATATATATATATATATATATATAGCCTATATATATTTTATTTATTTTTTTGTTTTTGTTTGAACGGCTCATAATCGGTGGCCCATTCGTTTAGTTTTGTTTTGCTTAATTGGCGGCGCTGGGATCTTTGTGCCGTGTAATGCATTGGACAAAAAAAAAAGTCAGCGTAGGTTTTTTTTTCTTTCTCACAGACCGGCCCATGAAACACGTAGATCAGCGGTCCACTCTTTCTTTTCTTGATTGACACTGGGCTGGTCCAATCACATCTTTAAACACCTCCCCCTCTGGGGTCTGAGCGAGTGTGCAGTGTCAGTGGTTGCGTTCGGAATCGCATACTCAATGAGTAGGTACTTAATTTCAATGAGTACTTACTTAACGAGCGCTAAAAGAGTAGGTACTTAATGGCCAAATCTCGTTAAGTATGAATGCGATCCAGACATCATTCGCTATGTTGACGTTACATGTGACCTATGACGTTTTCACAAGCGCAACAATTTAAAAGTCATGAGCGACAGGTGCACTAACAGCTGATTGCATCAGTAACTCGACAACTTTACTAGAACGGTTTAGTTCAGCGTTTGAAATGGTTGGCATGTCTGCAATTGTTAGATTAAGGTGTGCACAAAGGAGATGTCGGGCAGCTGCTCGGCGATCTCGCCTTTGGAGAAGACTGATGATTTTATTCTCAAACAAAGCAAGTATTACTACTTAAACAATTAAGATTACCCCAGAAAGAATTTCATTACTAGCCCATCCCAACACTTATGCACAATAATTATGACAAATGCTGTGACCAACAGTTAATTATATAACATTATTATAATATATATATATATATTATTAATTATGTAGTTTTGTAAAACAAGCAAACTTTTGTATTATCATATGACATAGCTATGCATGAATACACGCTAGACAAATGCAGATGATGTAAATACATTTTTATTCATGAAATTCATATTTTATTTACTGACAACAATATGAAACATGAATAAAAATAAGTGAATGAATAAAAGAAATCATCACAATAAATAAATACATATACAAGTCAATACCATATGAAACATTGTTTTTGATTGTTTTGTTCTAACAAACTATGATGTATTTATTGCAGGCAGTGAACCCCACATCATACTGCCATCTCAATAGAGCTGTTCTCATTTTGCGGCTTTATCTTGATGAGGCAGCTGACCACCGTGCCCACCTTCGCCTGTCTATGCCGTCCATCAGGTCCCTGATTGCTGCAGTCAGACCTGGATCTGACCTTGGATGGGAACGGGAGATTGAGGTCCTTGTGTTCCTGCACTGGCTGGCCCATGCAGCATCCTACAGGGTGGTGTCGCAGACCTTCAATATCCCAAAGACCTCTGTGCATGACATTGTGCACAGAGTGAGCAAGGCCATCATGGGAATTTTGAGGAGGGTGATCTGCTTTCCGACCGGAGATGACCTGGAGGCAGTGGGAGCAGGATTTGCACAGCTGTCTGGGTCACCAGCTTTCAGCAGAGTAGTTGGTGCAATAGGCGGCTGTCATATCCGTATCAAACCTCCAGCAAATAACTCCCACTGTTACTTCAACAGGAAGCTGTTTCACTCCATCCAACTCCAGGCCATCTCTGATCACCGGGGGAAATTCCTTGATGTCTTTGTGGGATATCCTGGGTCTGTGCACGATGCCAGGGTGCTGAGGAACAGCCCTGTGTATGCTGGCAACTTTTACCCACCTGCAGGCAAGTGCATCCTCGGGGATGGAGGCTATCCTTGCCTGAGTGCACCCATCTGCCTCATCACCCCTTACAGAGAGCCGGTGCAGAACCCTGTGCAGGCTCGTTTCAACAGCAAGCACTCCCGTGCCCGCAACATCGTGGAGAGAGCTTTTGGGATGCTGAAGACACTCTGGCGCTGCATTTTCTTCAAGGCCTTGGAGGTGAGCCCTGCCTTTGTGCCTAAGATTGTTGCGTGCTGCGCTGTGCTTCACAATCTTACTCTAGCCAATGGGGACATCGTTGAGCCAGAGGATGAGGAAGACCATGATGACGGCCCCCCTGATCCCCACAACCTTGCAGCAAGAGTGGGAGAACAAGTGCGGGACAATCTGGCTGCTGCAGTGTCTGCTCCAAACATCCCTGTGCCGGCTCTCCATGAGCATGACTACCTTTAAAACATTAAGAAAGATAAAAATGTTTTAAAATTCATGTTGTCAGCATTCAGTTTCTTGACAAATGTCATTTTATAGGTTTACAATTACATGCAAATATTTGTTAGAGCTTTAAAACCTTTTGTAGTGTAGAGGGATAAACCAATGAACTGGTTAGAAGAAGATTGCTGGTCAATCAGCAAGGCTCTTTACTCCAGGTTTGTCCAGGGTCATTGTCCCTGTAAATAATTGAAGTTAATCACTTTTGATAAAAAATGTCAAATGCATAAATGTGATTGATATTTGTAAAGCATTTTTTGAACCAGTCATGGGCATAAACAGTCAAAGCTGCTTAGTTTGTCAAGGAATTACTATAATGCAAAATGCATACATAAATTTACTACAATTTATATTTGGTGGGTTAAAGGGTTAGTTCACCTCAACATATAAATACAGCAATTATTTACGGTTTACTATTTACTTATTTAATGTTTTTTATTGTTTAAATACAAAAGGGAATTTTTGTCAAGTTTGTTCTGCTGGTTTCATACAATATCAGTCAATGGAGCCCAACTTTCAGAAGCTTCATGGCATTATTTAATGACGCTTTTGAAGCTTCTGAAAGTCCATTGACTGATATTGTATTAAACCAAACAGTACAAACCTGACCAAAATCACCTTTTGTGTTCAGGAAAACAAAAAACAGAGGGATCAAACAACATCAAGGCGAGTAAATAATGACTATTGAATTATTACTATTATGATTTATTTGCTTGGGTTAAGTAACCCTTTAGTCACTATTTTACTGTGTGTAATTTGTGTAAACAGTCTCAAGTTCAGCTTTGGTCATGGAGGGCTATTATCCAGCAGAGTGTTTCCAACCCTAATTATACACCCCTGAATCAATTTAAACCAATTAATAACTGACTACTTGAAATTTACTGACAGGTGTGCTGGAACTTAACCCTCCATGACCTGCCTTTAAGATCCTTGCATGAACTCTGTAAACCTTTAAAAGTCATATAATACACTCCAGTAAAACCAGTGTTTTTTCTTCTTACATTACACCATACATTCACTAATTATTAATCAACGTTTCATAAATATTTAATTTATGAATTTGATTACAATCTTAAAGTATCACTAAATTTCTAGAAGTCTATAATGTACTGTGAATGCCTAGGAATAGTTTGTTTTATATACATATTATTGTACAAAATTCTTAGGCCACCATTTGTAGTTGTTGCACAGTACTGTGTGTGTGTATATATATATATTGTTACGGCCTCCTAGTCTAGGGTTAGGAACGCCAGAAAACAAAACAACAGCAATATCCCCTCTCCTGTCCCAGATCATACACAAAATACCACAACACACTGTAGTGTCAAAAGATAAGCTTTTTTTATTTACGCAGAAATAAAGAAAGCAGAAAGCGTGAATCTTCAGGAGGGGTTCAAGCCAAAATAACAAACCAAAAGGAATTCTACCTAACAAAGAATTAAATATAACTTTCCTAACAAATGAAAATCCCCAAAGAAAATACAATAAACTTCCCTTACTCCCTAACTAACCAATAACCAAGAGAAAATGTTTAATAAAGGAAAAATGGCAACCTCCTCCCTACGGCTTTCTAAATAAACATTCGAACATAAGTTTGGTGGCATAACTTAGAAACAAAACAAACAAGGAAGAATAAATGTAAATCAATAAACAAAAGAGGATAAACTTACAACACTCAAATCAAGAAGCTAAATGTCTTCATATTCACACCGAGAGAATTCCTCACCAGGAAAACCCACTAAAAGATCAGCACAACACAATACTGATCTCAACAAAATGTCTGGGGCAGGGGGCAGGGGGCAGGGGGCAGGGGGCAGGAGACAAGGACAACGGAGCTCCACGACGCGCGTTCGAAAGGAGCTCCCTCACACTGCAGTCTATCTCAGCATTTAAGCGCTCCCGCTCATCATCATCGGCCGCAGCTGAACCCAATCAAGGCCTGCACAGAGGGAGGGAGAAAGAGAGAGAAAAACGAACTGCACACAACATCAAATCACAACACCAAATTAATAATAAAAAAAAAAACATAGAATCATACGTCCTTGGACGTAACAATATATATATATATATATATATATATATATATATATATATAGATTCCCATTTTTATTCACAAATTTAATTCACATCAACCCAAATGTGCAAAAGATCAGAAGATGTTTTTTGTCAAATAATTTATTTTTTGGCGAGCATCTGAAGAACAGAAAGGAACCTTTCATCCCTTTCGTTGGTTTCTCTTTCTCTCCTTTCCTCTCTCTCGACTGCCTCCCGGTGCCATCTCTCTTCTCTTTCTCTTACTTCTCTTTCTTGTCTTTCCTCTCTCTCTCGTCTCTCCCGTTCTCTTCTGTCCTCCTTCTCCTCCATTTCTCTCCACAGCCTCTCCTCCCTCTCAGCTGCCTTCCGCTCTCTCTCCTCTTGTCGCTCCTCCATGTCCCGGATCAGCTCCTCCACATCTATAGCCCTTTTCCTGGCTCTTGCTGGCTCTGGCCTCACTGAGGATGAAGAGACCACAGCAGCATCCGGCCCACATGAGGCAACGAGGGCAGGAGGAGAGATGGAGGGTCTGCCCCCAATTGCCTCATCCATGGCAGTGTACCACTTCCAGGATGCTGCTGTGTCCTCTCCATCCTCAGTGCTCACCCCCGTCTGCGGACATTTCAGATCCTGCAAAAATGCACAAGCATGATACAAAAGCAGTCATTTTAACAGCACAATAATTAATCATTTAATTTATGTATTAGAAGTAACAAAATGATCTTACTTTGTATTTTTGTTTCAGGTTTTCCCTTTTTTTTTTTACAAACGCCGCCGTCACCCTGCCTTGCAGGCTCTGCTCCTCCACAAAAGATCTGCAGCAAGAGAGAAATCAAGAATGAAAAAGTTATATCTCTGTTTGAAAATACAATAATTGAAATGTACTGCAAATAAAGTATTCAATTGATTTTTAAATATTTCTGTATACTCACTCAAAGCCTTTGATGGCAGCATTACGCTTTCCGGTGAAGAGCGCTTCATGAGCCACTCTCCACCGGATAAGCAGCCGCGTGTGCTCATCCGTCCCTGTAACATCCAGACAAGACTCACGTTACCTCTGTGATTTATGAGCTCAATACTACATTTACATGTTGAGGTTGTTGCTAATAAATAGCTTTTTATCCATCATAAATGTTCAACAATTTTTCAACAGTACTAATGGATAAATGAAATAGATTACTTATGTTTAGTTACTTTATGTAAAATGCATTAAACTAATAAAAACAGTGTTAACAACAGTGAATTCTCCTAAACAATAGTACACACACGTCACTCAGATGTCTATTTCATATCAGTTACACGTAGTAATCTTGCCAGATTTTGAATAAATATTTAGTAATGCTATTTCAGATGTATACAGTTTAAAATGTATGCAAAACAGTTTAAAGACGTATGTGTCCTTATGGAGCTCCTCTATCCAATAAAATGTGATTTACGGCAAAATCACAAATTTACCATATTATATAGCGTCTTTGCACCTTCAACAGTTCAACAATTTACTGTACAGAAAGTTAGTTCAACACATGCGATTTGGTTTGTATTTGTAATACTCACATTTGAAAACACTCTCATCCACCCTTTCCGTCATGTTTGAGTATGAAATATCTACTTCTTCTTGTTCTTTTTTATATCGTATCCTCTCGCGTGGCCTCCTGGGATAGATGAGTACAAGCTGAAAAACACTCAAATGTCTGGGCGAAAGCAGGAGATCATCCGGGAACTTCTCGCCTACTCTTTTAGGAATACTGATGTTTCGAACGTACTGCTTCCCTCACGTACTGTTTTCGCCTACTATATAGTAGGAAAGTAGGCATATTCGAACGCACTATCGTCCAAATCTCGCGATAATTAGTACGTCAACCAGGTAATTCTCGCCTACTCTTTTATGAATACTGAGGATTCGAACGTACTTTTTCGCTCGCCTACTCTTTTCGCCTACTATATAGTAGGGAAGTATGCGATTCCGAACGCAGCCAGTGACTCAGTGTAGGCCTATCTGTCAAAATAGTCAGAGAGATGGAGAAGAAACGCAAGGAATGTGCAGAGAAATAGCGTGAAAAAACCATAGACTGTAAAAAAAGATGGACGACGCACCTTCGCTCTCTTCCATTGGCGAGAAGTGAAGCCGCCATTGTCCCGATATGGCGCTGACATCTTGGGACTTGAGTCTGGGCAGTTGCAATTTCGGGACCAGACATGCGCAGTAGTGAGCAGGAAGTAAAGCCGCAAAATCAACGTCCCGCCCTCTGCTGCAAAACATCCCATTATGTAAGTGTAAAATAATTAATTATAGAAATTTAGATATTAAATTTAAAGCTCCAATCTCCTCAGTCCTCCAAATATCCCGAAAAAAAGTCTGTTGTTGCTTCAGTGACTACTTCGCTCAGAAAACCTGTCAGTCACAGCTGTCAATCATGATGCCACCGCGCCGTATTTATAGCATCAAATAACTAACTAAAAACAAACTTATTTTAAAAACAAACACTTGAAATTACATCAGCGTGATAAAAACTACAGTAAATGACAGAAACTATCTTTGGAAAAAGATATGTGAAGTGTAATTTAATTGTTTAGTTGGTCTCAATGCGGGGTTTATGACCTATACTAGGACCGGTCTAACAGGGCTTGTGCGGCACGCTTGGAAAAAACAAACAGGGCCTTCAAGTGGCTGATGAGGATAGTGAGGAGGGTAAGGAGAGAAATTAGTGAGTGTAGAGAACTGCGGTAAGCAGAACTACTTTCAGAAGCAGAACACTTGAGTGTAGGAACCCATTAACAAAGTTACGCATTATTTCCACATCTGCATATTTGAAGATTACACATTTTACTAGAAATGTAATGAGACGCGTTTGTATGTTTTCCGTCAAAATAAAAGATGTTTATCTCTTTCAAGTATAGAAATTAGTATAAAACTAATTATTAGGGATGGCCCGATACCATTTTTTTTCAAACCGATACGAGTACGAGTATTTACATTTGTGTACTTGTCGATACCGAGTACCGATACCGATATTTCTACCGCAAAAGTAACTATAGGCTCCCAGAAAAGAAGACAGAAGACTATTTTAGAACACAGGTTAGAAGACTATTTTTAGTTTATTCTCTGCTTGTTTTAACAAGTCTAAAAATAAATAATAATAAGTAAAATAATAAATTTATTAACACACAAACCACTGTTAATTTAACATAAAAGCAGGCAGTTACTGCGTGCATGGTCTGACATGACTGAATGCGCCCAAAGTTCGCTCCCTTAATAGCCTAATTCCTAAAAAGCTGACAGTTCATCGCGATCTCACACATCTGTTATTCTCAATGAAGCTGACTGCACAATGAATCTTTCATAATATCCACACTTTGTTTGTTATAATTAGAGGATTTGCCAGCATACAGAATTCAGCACTGAACAAAAAAGTTTTGAGCGGTGAGGGGAGTCTATCTTAAATGCTTCTGATTGGCCATTGCGTTCAAGAAATCAACACACATGTCTGTGATTGGCCTACATCGCTCAACGCTGCAAACATGTTATGAATAGAAACTCTGGCCTGTAAATCGTTTCTATTTTGTTTTAGTTGTTCTTCTTGCTTTTCTGCAACAGATGAATAAAAATCTATTAGTTTTAATATGTTGAATTCATAGATATTCCTAGTTTGCGGGAGTCCCGCGAATCGTTTTATTCCTCCGCAACCCGCACACAGAGTGAGTGCATTACCGCCCGCGCCCGCAGTCGGCCATCAAATCTAGTGCCGTCCCGCACTCTATTGCGTTGGGAGTGCACGTCCCTATGCCTCAGTTCACCTCGACAAAGCACTCGCGGCGGCCAGTTTCGTTTCGCAAAATGTACGTGGTATCGGCGAATTTTTATGAGTACGAGTACGAGTATATGAGGACAGTATCGACCCGATCCCCGATGCCAGTATCGGTATCAGGCCATCCCTACTAATTATATAGGTTTCTTTTATTTTTTAGTGCATTTGTTTTACAATATATATGCCTATTACTGTCATGGGATTGATATTATAACTATTAGTAATGTAGACAGACACTCACAACTAAAAGAGTTTTGAGTTTTTCTTTGTTCAGTTTGCACACAGAATATGGGTTGGAGCTATTAATTTTGAACTCTCAAAGTGCACCAGATTGATGAATTTAACATTAAAAAGCACAAAATTGTCATATTTTAATTTTAATTTCCTGTCAATTGCAGGCAACGCGCGCACAGTGGCTGTAGTAATGGTAGTTGGAACGCCAAGTTACATAAATGTCGAAGCGTGATAATACCACAGTTTTTTTTATTTTTTTTTATTGTGTTTTGATTATATTTTGGTTTGGACATGTTTACCTGCAGTACAGCGTCATTCACACGGTGCACGCGGAGGTGTTGAATTTGACGGTGGTAAAGACTATCTTCGTCGCTGACACACGACTGGATTGATTATCAGGTGGTGTTTCAGTGGATTTACAGTAAATATCCTCTTAATCCAGTGCTCTTTTTGTTCAGTGTTATAAAGTATCCTGTTTTACAGAGTTAGTAACACCACAGAGACTGTGAGTGAGTGAGCTCAGCTGTCCGCATGATTCATTTTGAATAGTGAACTGATTCAGACTGTTTTGTTAATTCATTTGATTAATTCATTGAAAAGAAACGACTCGAGTGCTTGGTTGACGAAACAGACATTGATTCACTAGTTCAGGTTCAGAAAACATTGGACAAGGCCTGTTTGTACAATTTATTATAGCCTGTTGTTCAGTTTTATTTTACTAGCGTTTGTAGTATAATTTTTTTCTCGGTTCCTCTTGAGCTTAGACAGGTGCAACAACAGAACATTCGTAGAATCTGAGTGTGTAATATTTACAAAGACTTAATTTTAATCTGTTTCATTTCTCCCTCTGATAGCCTCTTTTTTTATAGCTTTTGATGCCATTAAATGGTTATGGTTAGGTTAGCTGACCCAATAAAACATGTGACATGAATCTTTCAACTTTATCATCTCTATATAATACAAAAAAAGTTTTGAGCAGTAGAAATTTATTTTCATGATCGGTTCAGGGAATTACGGTAGAGTAAAACTGCATTTAAATTCAATGCATGACCTGCACTTGGGGTAAGAATTGAGAGTGACAATTTGGGTAGGACAATGTCTACTCCAGTCCTGTCCATTGCAATGGCCCACAAGTAATACAGACTAAATAATATGCAATAATATTGAATGGTGGCATCTGCATTTACTAGTATGCCAAATTGTACCAAAATGGGCCTCAAAAGAAACTTTTAATTTAAAAATAAAAAAGGACAGAGTGGAGCAATTCTCTGACAAATCACTCCCGCACCATCGAGAGCTTCAAATACCAACATCTGTCACTGTGACTGTCATTCTCAACTCTTGAGAATGTATCACATACAACAGAGATTTATGTTGAATTATGCCAAAATTACTCAGATTTTTGAGTCTGATCTAACTCTTTATTTGAATATTCCTCAGACATGATAGCAGGTGACATTTAGAACCTGAACACAAATTAACGTCTGCGAGGGCTGTAGAAAGTGAGAGAACAAAAGCCTTTTCATGTTGCATCTGGCATAAAATAGTCCATAATTCTGAGATAACATTGAAATCCTATGAATTTGTATGCAAGTAATATAATTAATGAACACTGAGTATTAAATTAGAATGTAAAATCAAAGTATTTTCCCTAGCGTTCTCAGACTTGTGGGCCTTGTGTGTTTGTTATTCTGGCAAACTGCATTCAGTTTACTTGGTTTTAGCATGGTTTTCCTACAGTATGCCATTGTTTTTGCTATCAGCTATTTCCATAGTTTGTTTACATTCATATGCATAATTTGCTAAAGTTTACCCATTATAACACTGAAGGCAAAAACAACTAAAATGTTACTGGGGGGGGGGGGGGGGGGGGGGGGGATTGATTATTTTTCTCAACAAGAAAAATAATTCTTTTGACAACTAGTAAGTCAGCTCAGCTCTTTTGGAGGCATGGTACAGTTGTGTGCATCCTGATCAGTAAGTGAGTCGTCTCTCCACACCAAAGTGCTTCCTTGAATGTGACGGGGGACATTCCTGCTGTGCTGTCTGCAGGCAAAATGTCACCATATGATGTATTGTAGACACTGAGCGGCAGGAAACCGTCACGTGAAAGTCAATGCTATAACACTGTAGATGTCCCAAAGACAATTTATGGCCGCCAGGCAAAGTTATGATCACTATCCCAATAGGCGACGACACAACATTCCATTTTCTATTGCTCCTCTTTCTCTAGGTCTGCCTGCCTCTCTCTCTCTCTCTCTCTCTCTCTCTCTCTCTCTCTCTCTCTCTCTCTCTCTCTCTCTCTCTCTCACTCTCTCTCTCTCTTCTCTCTTCTCTCTTCTCTCTCCTCTCTCCTCTCTCTCTCTCTGCCTGACTCCCAACCAGTCATGTGAAACAGGGGTTGTCCAAGAGGAATGAAAAGATAAACATCGATCTGATAAATGTCGTGTTAAAGTGAAACAATAATGGATTGCTTTAAATCAGAGGGGGGTGAAATCAGAATGATTTGCACTGAAATATTTACTGTGACTTGTCCATTAAAGGGATACTTTGGCCAAAAAATACAAATTTTGTCAATGATAACAGAATTTTCATTTTTGGGTGAACTATCCCTTTAACCCACAATGATTTGTCAAACGAGCTAAAAGAAAAATACTTATTTATCTATAAATTCTGTAATGTTTTTTACATTGTTTGATAATTTAACGTACAATATTTTATTATTATTATCATCACACATTTACAAATCTTTAAGTTGTCATCCTGTGTGCCTATGGTTCTGAACTAAGTGGGCAGCTTGCTTTCCCCACTGACATTAAGGCAATTAAACAAACATATTTTTCCGTGCACTAGTTTTTGGTGATAGTGTGCATTCAGTCCGTTGTGACTTCAAACTAATTGAGCTGTTGAGTGTGACGATAGAAACCCAACAGAAGAGTCCCAGAAATACTTGGGAGAGGAATTGTTGGAGGCTTAACTTAACTTCCGCCTTATCACACACACACAAGCGTCTGCCTTATCACACACACACACACACACGCACACGCACACGCACACGCACACACACACTTTTAGATTTATAATTCTAAGATTTGCTAAAGGACAAGTAAGATTTAAGCTGAGACTCTCTATATTATTCTTGTGCCTCTGACATTTCACTATTTTTCAAACACTTGTAGAAGAGTGTGTTTTATTTCTTTGAGCGGTTTTGACTGAAAAAACATAATGCAATATAAGATGAAAATATGCACTGTATTGTCTTTTGAGAGTTTATATTAAATGTTAAGTCTTTAGGTCTGTGATGTTTAACAATACACATAATCATGACATATTGTTAGGGTATTATTAGAGTGCTCTCATTTTCTTCATTCTGGTTTGAATAAAGAAGATTGTGGCATTTATTTGCCCTTTCTTTCTTAAATCTGAATTACTGTCAGTAGTGTTGTGTGTTTGGTCTAGAGCAATGAGCTGTCAGTCTGTTCATTATTTTCATATTGACTGTTTGTCCTGCATCAATTTTCATTTCTTTGCCATGACATCTGTTCTTTAATTGACCCCGGATGAGATTTAATCTTGCTTCTCAGTGTGGGCTTATTATTAGATACATCAGTTTAAATCCACATTGCACATGCATCTACTGTAATTATGGAATCTTTGGGGTGAACTTGGGGAAATATTAGAGAAATGTATCATGATAACATTTTTATTTGGCATACAACAATATGTAGCCTACAAGAGAGGACAGTATAGCCAATATCAAATTAATGTAATTGTATGTTTATTGTACATTTAAATTCATGGTTTATAATACATAGAAATAATTGGTCACTATCTAAATTGCTAACAAACAAACAAAAACAAGAACCCCTAAACTAAACATCTTTAAAAGAAATGTATTTTGGAAGATAAATCGTGTAAGACTTGCTTCCAAGGGGGTACATATCCTACCCCATTGGTATTTTTCATAAAAAAATAAAAATATATATAACAAGTAAATTGTTGTAAGGTTGTTTAGATTTTATTTATTTATTTTTTACTTGAATATTTTTGATGCAGGATATTTGGAAAACAAGCAGATTAGATTAAGAAAATGATTTTGAAATTATTCACTGAGCATTTTCATTATGCCTGTTTATCTTGCATAATATGTTCTTCAGTGGCCTGTCGCCCAAAGAACCTGTTGCCCCATGAACAATTGCATTGATTTAAGGGAATATTTCTGTAGTATGCAAGAAAAAATAAGTTATTTTTCAGAGATCAGACAAGTTATTGTTTTGTCTTCTTTGCTCATTTTTACTGTCTTATCAACATGAAATTGAAGATAAATATCCACTTATATCAGTATCCATTCTGTGGGCATGCAAAAAAAAAAAACATCCACATCCACATGAGGAAGCTGAGCTGACAGTGGGACAAAAACAACATAGCAAGCAAGTTTAATTGAATGTTTATCGACTAGCTATAGCAGCGGGGGATCTTAGTGACCAACACAGTAAGATGCCAGCAATGTTTTTTTTTTGCCTTCCCAAGAGGCACAATAAAGCTCTAACGAGCTGTTTAATTTCCTCACGCCTCCCCTTTATTGTCTCCATGAGCAGGGGCCAGTCGCACACAGAGCGTCCACATTATGTGACCGATCAATTAAACCCTGACTGAGGCAAGGCACGCACTTCTGTCAAGGTTCTGTCTCATGGTTACACATTCCCCTAAATCTCCATACAAACACTTAACTGAATTCATCAGGGTCCCTTTAAGACATTTCATCTGGCTGATTAATGTAGGACAAATTCAACTTTGTGTTTTTCATATACCTGTGATGGCAAACGTCTCGGTTACGTATGTAACCCTCGTTCCCTGAGTAGGGAACGGAGACGTCTCGTCGGAGGAGTTTCCAACGAATTGGGATCACGCTAGGGAGACCAACTGCCTTCGAGTGAACTAAAACGAGCCAATAAACATTGGCATGCAAGATTTGCATTCCGCGCACCGCCTACCAGTGCGGGTATAAAAGCGGAAGCAAACGCACGCATCTTTGCTTTTCGCTGAGGAGCCAGACGGTGTCCAGTCCTCCGCGAAGGTGCAGCAGCATGGCGAGGGGACGAGACGTCTCCGTTCCCTACTCAGGGAACGAGGGTTACATACGTAACCGAGACGTTCCCTTTCGTGGGAACTCCTATGTCTCGTCGGAGGAGTTTCCAACGAATTGGGATCCCTAACAAAACGCCATGGTGCTGGCCCCTTCCAGCGCCCAGCTTAGCTACCCGCCGGAGCAGTTTCTTATCGTCTTGGCGGGAGCTAGCTAGGAGAATCACACTGCTGTTCTGCAAGACCCTCTCAGTGGATATGGATAACACTGGGAAAGCGTGCCCAACCTGTAGGAGGGGACGCTGCGGAAGCCCCTGCCCGCCCGAAGGGAGGCACTGGAATACACATGTGTACTAAGGGGTGGGAGCATACTCAGCAAGGATGACAGAAGGGTCTGTCGAGGGGAAGACACGACGCTAGCCCGGAGGGTAGCAGGACCGTGGAGAAAATGGGTCGTCGAAGGGACCACTGGGGGACACCCAGTCTACACACAACTCCACGAGAGGTAATAGACCTGGCGCCGGGTGATCCGCCTCGCCTGGTGCCGAAGGGGTGATGGAGGAACTCATGAGGTTAACCGTATGTTGGGGCACCAACGGAGCAAGAAGACGCACGTATCCGGCCAAGAGGCGGGAATGGCGTAGCAAGCCGACATAACCTAATTCCTCGCGTTACTGGCCGTAGCGAGTACACGGGAGGAAACAGGTTCAACACGGAGGCTATAGAATCTAGCGAACGTGTTAGGTGTCGCCCAGCCCGCAGCTCTACAGATGTCTGTCAGCGAGGCGCCTTGCGCCAAAGCCCAGGAGGAGGCAACACTCCTAGTAGAGTGTGCCCTCAACCTAGGTGGGCAAGGCACGTCCTGGGAATCATAAGCCCGGACGATAGCATCCACTATCCAGTGGGCTAACCTCTGCTTGGAGACAGCCTTCCCCTTCTGCTGGCCTCCGTAACAGACGAAGAGCTGATCTGAGGTCCTGAAGCTTTGCGTTCTGTCCACGTAACAATGCAGGGCACGGACGGGACAGAGAAAAGCAAGGGCTGGGTCTGCCTCCTCCAGGGGCAGCGCTTGCAGGTTCACTACCTGATCTACAAATGGAGTGGTGGGAACCTTGGGCACATATCCGAGCCGGGGTCTCAGAACAACGTGAGAAAGGCCCGGCCCGAACTTAAGGCACAATTCGTCGACCGAAAAAGCCTGCAGATCCCCTACCCTCTTAAAGGAGGCTAAAGCCATCAGGAGAGCTGTCTTGGTAGACAGGATATTTAACTCCACTGTTTGCAAAGGCTCAAAGGGAGGTCTCTGAAGTGCTCTGAGCACTAGAGTTAAGTCCCAAGAGGGTACGGGGTGCGGATTACGAGGCGGATTTAGCCTTCTGGCACCCCTAAGGAATCTGATGACCAGGTCGTGCTTTCCTAATGACTTACCTTCAACTGCATCGTGATGTGCGGCAATTGCGGCAACATACACTTTGAGGGTGGAGGGAGACAGCCTTCTCTCCAACCCATCTTGCAGGAAGGAAAGCACGACCCCGATCGGGCAAGTTCGGGGGTCTTCCCGGTGGGAAGAACACCAAGCGACGAACAGGTTCCACTTCAACGCATAGAGGCGCCTCGTAGAGGGGGCTCTAGCGGAAGTGATGGTGTCTACCACAGCCGGTGGTAGGCCACCTAGAACCTCCGCGTCCCGTCCAGGGACCAGACATGAAGATTCCAGAGTTCTGGACGCGGGTGCCATAGGGTGCCCCTTCTCTGAGAAAGTAGATCCCTCCTCAGAGGAATGGGCCAAGGAGGGGCTGTCGCGAGGAGCATGAGTTCCACGAACCAAGTCCGGTTGGGCCAATACGGCGCAACAAGCAGGACCTGCTCCTCGTCCTCCCTGACCTTGCACAAAGTCTGTGCGAGAAGGGTCACTGGGGGAAACGCATATTTGCGAAGGCCCCGGGGCCAGCAGTGTGCCAGTGCATCCGTGCCGAGAGATCCTTCGGACAGGGAATAAAACAGCCGGCAATGGGTCGTGTCCGGAGAGGCAAACAGATCTATCTGAGCGGCTCCGAAGATTCCCCATATCCGCTGGACCACCTGGGGATGGAGTCGCCATTCTCCCGGAAGAGGCGGCTGCCGTGAGAGCTCGTCGGCTACACGGTTGAGCGCACCAGGGATGTGAATGGCCCGAAGCGACCTCAGATGCTTCTGACTCCATAGGAGGAGATGGCGGGCGAGTCGCGACATACGACGGGAGCGTAGACCACCTGGACGATTGATGTACGCAACGGTCGCAGTGCTGTCCGTACGGACCAGTACATGCTTGTGCAGAAGCAGCCCCTTGAGGCGGCACAAGGCTAAACGTACTGCTTGCAACTCTAGGCAGTTGATGTGCCAATGCAGTTGAGGCCCCGTCCACAGACCTGAAACTGCATGCCCGTTGTACGTGGCCCCCCACCCGTTGGAAGAGGCATCTGTGAACACTACAGCATGCCTGGACACCTGGACTAGGGGAACTCCGGCCCGTAGAAACGCAGGGTCCGACCAAGGAGTGAAGGTTTGGCGACAGCGCGGGGTAATGTTGACCCGGAACGTGCCGCTCTGCCACGCCCATCTCGGGACTCGGTCGTGAAGCCAGCGCTGAAGCGGTCTCATATGAAGCAGGCCGAGCGGCGTTACTGCGGCTGCCATATGCCCCAGGAGCCTCTGAAACTGTTTCAGTGGGACCGCAGACCTGCCTTGAAAAGACTTGAGGCAATTGAGCACTGACTGGCCTCACCGAGGAGCGCGGTCTGGCCGACCGAGTCCAACTCCATACCGAGATAAGAGATCCTCTGTACGGGGCAGAGTTTGCTCTTGTCCCAGTTGACCTGAAGACCCAACCGGCTGAGGTGCTGGAGCACAAGGTCTCTGTGTTCGCACAACAGATCTCGCGAGTGAGCTATTATCAGCCAGTCGTCGAGATAGTTGAGAACGCGAACGCCATGTTCTCTCATGGGAACAATGGCCGCCTCCACGACCTTCGTGAAGACACGGGGCGACAGGGCCAAGCCGAAGGGTAGGACCTTGTACTGGTATGCCCGACCCTCGAACGCAAAGCGTAGAAACGGTCTGTGACGAGGAAGAATCGAGACATGAAAGTACGCGTCCTTCAGGTCGATCGCTGCAAACCAATCCCGGGGACGGATGCATTCGAAGATGCGTTTCTGCGTAAGCATTTTGAACGGGAGCTTGTGTAGGGCCCGATTCAAAACTCGCAGGTCCAGGATCGGTCGTAACCCACCGCCTTTCTTGGGTACGATGAAATAAGGGCTGTAGAACCCAGACCTCATCTCGGCTGGAGGGACCGGCTCGATCGCGTCCTTCGCCAGCAGGACGTCGATCTCCTTCCTCAAAACAGGGGCATCGACACTTCGTACACTGGTGAAGCGGATGCCCCTGAACTTGGGAGGCCGGCGGGCAAACTGAATTGCATAGCCGAGCCGAATGGTACGAATGAGCCAGCGGGACGGCCTTGGAAGCGCTAGCCAGGCTTTGAGAGACCGTACCAACGAGCCCACACGAACCACCGGCGTACCCGCGGAGGGGCAGCGAGGTGGAGGGCAGGGACCAGACTCCGGAGGCATTACTGCGGCCGAGAGAGGGGTCTGCGTGTGCGGAGCAACACCTACCTGCTTCCACTGGGGGGCAGGCAACAGGGAAGGCCTGGAGGCGTTCAGCTGCTGACTGCCCCGAGGCGAGGGAAGGAGGGGAAATGAGGAGGGAGGCCCGGAGGCGTCGAGTCCGGATTTCCGCACCTCCTTGCCCAGCGGGAGACGAGAGCGACGAGGCCATGGCGGCGTCACTGTCGTCTGAGCGCTGGGGAGAGGCGGATTTCGCACACTGTCATTCTGGCCCTCTTGGACGGGAAAGACTGGGAGCGGCGAGGCACTTGGCCGACCTCGGCTGCCAGACCCGGCCGTGAGTGACCCAGAGGAAGTAGAAACTGCTCTTTTATTGAAACTTTGGGTACAAAAAGAACAGAACAGAAAGAAAAGGAAAACAAAGATTCTCCACCCGGCCCTCCTCCGGGGGAAGGAGAGGAACAGAGGTTCCCTCCTGGCGAGCAGCCACTGCGTCCTCTGGGTCGCCCGTCTCAGGGTCGCTTACCTCTCCTCTTCCCGGGGGGCTTGGACGACTCCTGAGCGGGCTGGGCAGCTCTCTTGCGGCCGGCACCCTGCTGCTTACGGGGCTGCTGCCTAGGCTGGGCAGGGGCGGAGGCGGCGGCAGAAGGGCGCCCTCGGCGACGAGCAGCCGGAGGCGCAGGCGACGGGGACGGGGCAGCAGCGGGCCGTCTCCGAGGCATGATGTTCTTAATCACCTCCGACTGCTTCTGGGCGGCGAGGAACTGTTGGTTCTCTCCACCGCGTCGCCGAAGAGGCCACCCTGGGATATGGGGGAGTTCAGGAACCTACTTTTGTCCGACTCGCACATATCGGCCAGGGTGAGCCAGAGGTGCCGCTCCTGGACCACCAGCGTGGACATCGCCCGACCCAGGGAGCGTGCGGTGACCTTCGTCGCCCGGAGGGCGAGGTCAGTCGCCGCACGCAGCTCTTGGAGCACCCCTGGATCGGTACCACCCTCCTGCATGCCAGAGAGGGCTTTGGCCTGGTGGACCTGGAGAAGCGCCATGGCATGCAGGGCAGAAGCAGCTTCTCCGCACGCACTGTAGGCCTTTCCAGTCAGACTGGAAGAGAACCTACAGGCGCGAGAGGGGAGCGTGGGGTTACCCCGCCAGGTGGACGCGGTCTTAGGACATAGCTGCATCGCTACTGACCGTTCCACTGGGGGGATGTCCACGTATCCCTTCACTGCCCCGCCATCGAGAGTGGTGAGGGAGGAGGAGGGAGTCGACCTGTGTCTGGCTGCCAGAGGGGCCAACCACGATCTCGTCACCTCATCATGCACCTCCGGAAAGAAAGGAACCGGGGCGGGGCGCTGAGAACCAGCACGAGCCGCCCCGAGATACCAATCGTCGAGCCGCGAGGGTTCGGGACGCGGTGGAGGATTCCACTCGAGCCCGACACTCGCGGCCGCCCGGTAAAGCATAGCGGCCATTTCCGGATCCGGCTCGGCTAACGCTGCCACACCCGAAGGGGGCAACGCAGTCGGGTCGTCATCTCCAGAAGATGACCGCTCTCCCTCCGATGCAGCAATCGACATCTGGTCCTCCGGCGGAGCCCCGAAGGAAATGACTGGGACCACACGAGGTGGCCCAGCTCGCTCCTCCGGAGACTCCAATGGCAGCGATGCAGAGGAGTGAGGGGCCTGCGGGGGTCTTTCACCCAGCTGGACATTCCTCACTGTGTCCCTCAGACCACCAATGGGATTAGCCGAAGTAGCCTTTTTCTGAAATGAACCAGAAGAAGAACTAGATCGGGGAATCTCCAAAGGGACTCCCCCTCGTTTGAGGGATCTTAGTCTCGATCTAAGCACCGCGACGGTCATGTTCCCGCAATGAGAACATGACTCGTTCACGAACGCTGCCTCAGCGTGCGCGAGGCCCAAGCTCGAGAGACAGCGATCGTGACCATCAACTGGGGGAAGATATCGACCGCATCCAGAAACACACGGATGAAACGTCATCCTGAAAAGGACGCGATCTTCACCCGTGTTACTCTTTTAGAGAAATGCTCTCTTATTGTGCTGAAGCACACAGGGATCAACGCGGCAACACAGCGGGGAAACTGCAAGCCCGCTGCGTGCACTCAACCGATTACCAGCTGTGAAAACAGCTCTTTTGAAAGATGTAGATAGCGTGAATTCACAACCGGCAGCCGGGAGCTCGCGAAGATCACTGAAGCGCCGTCACACCAACACAGAGAGATCCAGAAAAAGAGCAGACTCGTTGAGCACGAAGAAAACACTTTCTTGAAACTCATTCACTCAGAGGACACAACCGGTCGGCTCCGAAGCAAAAAGCAAAGATGCGTGCGTTTGCTTCCGCTTTTATACCCGCACTGGTAGGCGGCGCGCGGAATGCAAATCTTGCATGCCAATGTTTATTGGCTCGTTTTAGTTCACTCGAAGGCAGTTGGTCTCCCTAGCGTGATCCCAATTCGTTGGAAACTCCTCCGACGAGACGTAGGAGTTCCCACGAAAGGGAACCTGAATTTTCAGCAGCCATTGACACTGATCCTTCAGAAATCTTTCTAATACTGTACATTTGATTATGGAATCCCACAGCAAGCCATGTGTTCCACTGACTTTACTCCCGTTGATAGTTGCTCATTTGCATAATGTCCACTTGTCACCTCCAGCCGGAAATTGAAAATAAATGGCTTCTATAGCCTCTTTTTCACTGCAAATTTTCATTGTATTATTATTATTAGGGGCCAAGCACCGAAGATGCTAGAGCACCTATTGTAATTGTTCGTTTTCTTATTATTATTCATCTTCTTCCGTATGGAGTGTCTATGGCAGCCCTATTAATGGAACATAGGAAAATTATGAAATTAGGCAAACTTGTAGAGATGGTCAGGAAAAGTAATTGGACCAATTTTGGTGTCTCTAGGACCAACTCTTTAGCGCCACCACCAGTTCAAAAATTCAACATTGAAATGGTTATAACTTTTGAACCCTTTAATCTAGAAAAATTAAACTTAGTACACCTGATTCCACTCATTATGGTGATCACAATGAATATCTTACAATAAGACTCCACCCATTACAGTAGTGGCCATTTTGAAAAGTACAGTATTCAGTTTTTTTTGCTGCTCATTCAAACTTTGTTCAATGCTTAATCAAATTGGCTCAGATGATCTTTGGACTGAACTGCACGGAAATTACTGAACCAATTTTTTTTATTAATCTTCGTTCAAAAGTTATGATGTCTCGAACCTAACAGGGTTGAACAAAAATTGGTTCATAGGCTTTATCTCGGCCAAACTTTGATCAATCGAAACGAAAATTGGTACGCTTCATCGGAGCCATGATGAGTGAGGCCAGCAGGGGGTGCTCACCCTGTGGTCTGTGTGGGTCCTAACGCCCCCGTATAGTGACGGGGACACTATGCTGTCAAAGAGCACTGTCCTTCGGATGAAACATTAAACCGAGGTCCTGACTCTCTGTGGTCATAAAAAATCACAGAATGTCCTTCGATAAAGAGTAGGGGTGTAACCCCGGCCCCTTGGCCTCTGTCCATCATGGCCTCCTAATCATCCCCATATACTGATTGGCTTCATCACTGTCTCCTCTCCACCAGTAACCTGGTGTGTGGTGGGCGTTCTGGCACAATATGGCTGCCGTCGCATCATCCAGGTGGATGCTGCACATTGGTGGTGGTTGAGGAGATTCCCCCTTCTATGTAAAGCGCTTTGAGATCCCAGAAAAAGCGCTATATAAATGTAACAAATTATTATTAATATTATTATTATGATCTAAGGGTCCATGCCAACAACAGCTCCCCCTACAGGTCATGAGATCTGGAAAATGGCTATTTTGGGCAATAACTTTTGAACAGTTTGTTAGAAAATCATGATATTGGTGTCTTCCTTGCATCATGCCGAATACGTGGATACCAATATTGCCAGGATTGGATGAACCACGTGTCCGCCATTTAAATTTAGTCATATTTAAAATATTTGACATATCTATACAAAATGTGGTATGTATCATCATTAGCATGTCCTGAAGGTACATGAGAAGTTTGAACACAGCGCCACCTAGTGTTCCAGAGATATGTTTTTTTGCAAAAATGCTTATAAGTTTTGAAAATTTTGGTTTCTCTATGTCATTTTGTTCTCTGGCTAATGCCAATTCCGCCGATGTGTCATTTGTCATTTTCCAACAATGTGACTGTCCGCCATATTGGAGCAAATGAAAAACAGTTTTTTCGTTGCTCCTCCTACAAATTTTGCCCAAAATTACACTCAGATGATTTTTGGACCGACCCGCACAGAAATGACTGAATGGATTTTTGATTTCTCTCTGAAGTTGACCTAGCCTGTGTTTGTTGTCTTTTGCTGGCTTAGCACGCTAATTGGTTAGCTTTTTGATTAGCTCAACGTGTTACACCACGGATCCCGAATGCTTTGCGTCATGGGTTCGCAATTCAGTGTGACACGTGCCCAGACCACATGAGGTACTGTGGCAGGAAAAGATGCAGAAGTTGCATCTGTTCCAGGCGTTGTGCCTAAGAATAATCTCAGCTTAAGCTGTCACATACAACATGCAGTGCTTTTATGTACAAATCATTGTTCTTCTTCTTCCTGAATGGTAGTCAATGGCAGCCCTATGAACGATAAGTAGGAAAATTATGAAAATTGGCACACTTTTAGTGATGGAAATGAGTGGAAATCTGAGCAATTTTGGAGTCTCTATGACCAACTCTATAGCGCCACCACCAGTTAAAAAAATACAGTTTTCTAAAGGTTATAACTTTTGCAACTCTTTGTTCTAGAAAAATGACATTTAGTTCACCCGATTCCTAGTCTCTTCATGCTCTATCAGATCAATGCTTCATCACATTCAACCTTTTACATTTAGACTCTGCCCTTACAGTAGTGGCTTTTTTGAAAGTTACAGTATTCAGTTTTTCTGCTGCTTCTCCTTCAGGTTTTGTCCAAATTGGCTCAGATTCTGTTTGGACTGAGCCGCACAGAAATGACTGAACGGATTTTTGATATTCGGTACCGTTCCCGATCAATTCTATTCTGAAGTTGACCTTGCCTGTGTTTGTTGCTTTATGCTAGTTAGCTTAGCTTAGCATTATAATTCCAGACATTGTGTCTTTCTGAGAGACATTGTGTCTTCCCAGTGGTGCAATGAGATAAATGCCAGGCACCTGACCTAGAGTTAGTGGGTTCGATTCCTGTGTGGGGCAACTTTATAAAATTGTTTGTAAAGTTGTAATTTCAATTCCTTTATTATCCATTGTTCTAATCTTTCTTCTTTTGGGATTAGAAATACAGGTCCTTCTCAAAAAATTAGCATATTGTGATAAAGTTCATTATTTTCCATAATGTAATGATAAAAATTAAACTTTCATATATTTTAGATTCATTGCACACCAACTGAAATATTTCAGGTCTTTTATTGTTTTAATACTGATGATTTTGGCATACAGCTCATGAAAACCCAAAATTCCTGTCTCAAAAAATTAGCATATTTCATCCGACCAATAAAAGAAGTGTTTTTAATACAAAAAAAAGTCAACCTTCAAATAATTATGTTCAGTTATGCACTCAATACTTGGTCGGGAATCCTTTTGCAGAAATGACTGCTTCAATGCGCCGTGGCATGGAGGCAATCAGCCTGTGGCACTGCTGAGGTGTTATGGAGGCCCAGGATGTTTCGATAGCGGCCTTAAGCTCATCCAGAGTGTTGGGTCTTGCGTCTCTCAACTTTCTCTTCACAATATCCCACAGATTCTCTATGGGGTTCAGGTCAGGAGAGTTGGCAGGCCAATTGAGCACAGTAATACCATGGTCAGTAAACCATTTACCAGTGGTTTTGGCACTGTGAGCAGGTGCCAGGTCGTGCTGAAAAATGAAATCAGATGGAAGCATGAAGTGCTCCAAAATCTCCTGATAGCTAGCTGCATTGACCCTGCCCTTGATAAAACACAGTGGACCAACACCAGCAGCTGACATGGCACCCCAGACCTTCACTGACTGTGGGTGCTTGACACTGGACTTCAGGCATTTTGGCATTTCCTTCTCCCCAGTCTTCCTCCAGACTCTGGCACCTTGATTTCCGAATGACATGAAAAAATTTTTTTTTTCATCCGAAAAAAAGTACTTTGGACCACTGAGCAACAGTCCAGTACTGCCTCTCTGTAGCCCAGGTCAGGCGCTTCTGCCGCCGTTTCTGGTTCAAAAGTGGCTTGACCTGGGGAATGCGGCACCTGTAGCCCATTTCCTGCACACGCCTGTGCACGGTGGCTCTGGATGTTTCTACTCCAGACTCAGTCCACTGCTTCCGCAGGTCCCCCAAGGTCTGGAATCGGTCCTTCTCCAGAATCTTCCTCAGGTTCCGGTCACCTCTTCTCGTTGTGCAGCGTTTTTTGCCACACTTTTTCCTTCCCACAGACTTCCCACTGAGGTGCCTTGATATAGCACTCTGGGAACAGCCTATTTGTTCAGAAATTTCTTTCTGTGTCTTACCCTCTTGCTTGAGGGTGTCAATGATGGCCTTCTGGACAGCAGTCAGGTCGGCAGTCTTACCCATGATTGCGGTTTTGAGTAATGAAACAGGCTGGGAGTTTTTAAAAGCCTCAGGAATCTTTTGCAGGTGTTTAGAGTTAATTAGTTGATTCAGATGATTAGGTTAATAGCTCGTTTAGAGAACCTTTTCATGATATGCTAATTTTTTGAGATAGGAATTTTGGGTTTTCATGAGCTGTATGCCAAAATCATCAGTATTAAAACAATAAAAGACCTGAAATATTTCAGTTGGTGTGCAATGAATCTAAAATATATGAAAGTTTAATTTTTATCATTACATTATGGAAAATAATGAACTTTATCACAATATGCTAATTTTTTGAGAAGGACCTGTATGATTGTTTTTATTCATTCTATGTTGATTCCCACCTGAAGTCTTGAGTACCCAGAAAGTTGTGTGATCAAAATAGGATGGTTAAAGCAGTCATTGACTTTCAATTTTTCTGATTGCAATGTAAGCAGTTACATAAATTGGTTGTTTTCTTCATATTCATAATCATATATTATTTTTTGCCTTCGTAGGTTAATTCTCATCTTCATATCTCTTTTTATGTATTGTAAAGTAGTGAGCTAGAGAGCAGAAGGGTGTGATTAGAGGTTTGTGGTGGTCTAAGTAAACCTTTATTTTGTTAATTGTTCTGGCTTTTATACATTTCCAGTTAAATACATAAAGCTTTAAACGGAACACCAATGTGTATTCAATGGATAGCCCTAACCTTAAAGGACAAGTTCGGTATTTTACACTTAAAGCCCGGTTTTAAGATGTGTCTAATGAAATAGAACGGATAAGATTGAAATTTGGACAAATGCTGCTGTCCCGAGAATTTTCGGTTCCCTTTCAAGGGAACTCGAGCTGCGTCAAGCTGTGGGAACGCCTCTGCGTTGTGCGTCCTGAAGCACGTATGGAATCAGCCCAATGGAGAGATGGAACGTCATAGGCGGGTGACGTCATCGACCAGGAAACTATAAAGCACCCCATAAACACAAGCCCAATAGCTTCTGTGCCTTCAGTCGCGCTATATGTGAATCTGTCCCTGTGTGAATATTGTCTGTCCTTACATACTCTGCACCACACAAACAATTTATATATATATATATATATATATTAAGAGAGATATGGCGAACAAACAGCAGTTTAGGGAGTGTGTCCCTCCCTGCTCGCGTTATTTAACGAGTGGGGATACACACGTTCTTTGTGTTGTTTGTTTGGGAGTGTAGCATGCCCAGTCAGCTCTCGAGGGAGCTGATTGTGAGCATTGCGAGCGTCTGCCATTAAGGACGCTCCGCTCCCGCCGGGCGCTCTTCGAGGAGAGCGGTTCGGTGCGCGCTCCCCGCGGTTCGGGTCCCGCTCTTGCCGAGGCAGAGCGACGACGCGTATCGTGGGGATCGCATATGGATCTCTCAGCGGGGTTAGAGATGGGCTCTGCCTTATCTCTCCCTTCACCTGTGAGATCCAGTGCCTCAGTCCCGTATTCGGAAGCACGCGCTGCGGTTTCTTCCGCTCGGGCTGAGGCACCAGAGTTGCTTCTATCCAGTTCTGAGGAGCTGGATGTTGCTAGTATATATAAGGGAGATGTGGAGGATTCGCCACCTTACACTCCCGAAAGCGATGAGCTAGTGGAGGTATTAACAAGAGCTGTAGAAAAACTCAGCATTGTATGGCCAGTGACTAGACAGGAGTCTGTTTCTAAATTAAAATTAGATGAGAGATTTCGCCGTCACGAGTGCAACCTCCACGCCGGTGCGTGCCGTCTTTTTTTCCCGATCTCCACACTGAGGTGTCGAAATCGTGGGAAAAACCGGTGTCATATAGAGAAAATGTTTAGTCCCCAGACTTCAACATATTTAAATATGGTGGGGGATAAATCATATGGTTGTTCGGCTATGCCTCGCGTAGTAGAGACGCTTGCGAGTTTTCTCTCCCTCGAGGCTGCCTCATCTGTTAAGGCACCGGCATTACCCACCAAGCCTCTTATGAATATTTCATTTTTTGTGGGTAAAGTGTATTCGGCAGCAGGTCATGTCTGCATGCTATGTCTATTATGAAAAAAAATACGGGCATACCAGGCTGACCTGCTGAGGGACGTGAGTGGGAGTGAGGAGGTCAGTGCTGACGTGGTTCGCGAACTGCGTCAGGCGGCTGATTTTTCCCTGCGTGGCCGTAGAAAGACATCTGTGGTTAAATCAGACAAATATAAAGGGGAAAGGAAAAGCTTTCCTTTTAGACACTCCTCTCTCCCTCCCTGGGTTTATTTGGCGATGCTGTAAATTCTGTCATCAATAAATTCCAGGAGAAGGAAAAGCAAACAACAGCTTTTAACAAATTTCTCCCTTTTAAAAATTCATGTCCCTGGGACTGCTGGGCGGGAGCAGCCCCGGCCATCTGCGAGCTCATCACATAGGCGCTGAAGCAGAGTGTCGCGTCTCGTGCTCCCCCTGCTGGACAGTGGGCTCAGCCGCGGCACTCTCAGCCGAAATCTCCCAGTAATAGAACTGATCTGAGGACAGTTATATTAGCTAAGAAGGCTTCGGCTGAGAAGAAGTCCTGGCGCCACGGCGCGCAGGACACTGAGGGTGGTTCCCACCGAGGCGGAAAGGTGTTCACCTCTTTCTACGGTGCCCATTCCTCCTCGGTGCCCTCAGGGGCCCGTTCTGCCAACCCCGCCTTAATGCCGGGGCACAGACGGTCCCAGCGAGCGATTTCCCGAGGGACGCTCGCTCCCTCTGAGGAGGGTTTCAGAGCGGTTAAACCAGTTGTTCCCTGCCGGTGTGCCGTTACAGGGCGCTGCGTTTGCTGCTCAAGTTACACCAGAGGCCAGTCTCGAGAGACTGGTACCCTTAGTAGAATTTCTGGCAGAGGGGAAAAGCCTTCCAAAAATATCTCATTGGGTCCTGCAGACAATAGAAAAGGATTATGCTATCCAATTCAGGTGTCGTCCACCAAGATTCAGTGGGGTTCTGCCTACAGTGGTGGGCCCCGAGCAGGCTCTGGTTATGGAACAAAAGGTGAAAGCACTCCTTCAAAAGGAGGCTATAGAACGGGTTCCTCCTCCCAGTGTGGAGTCAGGCTATTACGGCCGATATTTCATCGTTCCAAAGTAGGATGGGGGGTTGCGTCCAATTTTAGACCTGCGCCTATTGAATCGCTCGGTAGGGAAGCCAAAATTCAGGTTGCTCTCTATCAAGCAGATCGTGTCACAGATCAGATCCGAGGACTGGTCTGTCACGATAGATCTAAGGGACGCGTACTTCCACATTTCCATCCTTCCACAACACAGGAAGTTCCTGAGGTTCGCCTTCGGGGGCGAGGTGTACCAGCACAGGGTTCTTCCGTTTGACCTAGCTTTATCTCCCCGCACTTTCACGATGGTGGTTCGGCATCGAGATGTCGTTCTCGTTCATATCAGGAAGTTGGGGTTGAGGCTGAACGCAAAGAAAAGTGTATTATCTCCTTCTCAGAAGACCACTTTTCTGGGTGTCGTTTCGGTTTCGATGCAGGCGCGACTCGCTCCGACCCGCATCGCTTCGATTCTCTCAGCTGTGAAACAAGTAAAGCTAGGCCAGCTACTTACTGTAATACAGTTTTAGAGACTGTCGGGTCTGATGGCAGCAGCGTCCAACGTTATACCTTGCGGCCTGTTGTACATGAGACCGCTGCAGTGGTGGCTCAGGACCAAGGGATTCTCCCCGAGGGGAAATCCGCTCCGCACGGTCAAAGTCACGCGGCGCTGCCTTCGTGCTCTGGTCATGTGGAAAGAAACTTGGTTCCTATTCAAAGGTCCTGTGCTGGGTCGCGTGGCGCTAATGGCGGATGCTTCCCTCACAGGGTGGGGGGCGGTCACGAGTGGTCGTCCAGCCCAAGGTCTGTCTCAGGACCATCATCTATCATGGCTTATAAATTGTCTAGAGATGTTGGCGGTGTTCCAGGCTCTGAAACACTTCCTAGCAGACCTGAGAGGTCATCATGTGTTAGTTCAGTCAGACAACACGTCGGTGGTCTCTTATATAAATCATCAGGGGAGCCTGCGGTTTCGCCGGCTTTACAAGTTGGCCCGTCAGATCCTCCTGTGGTCCCAAGGGAGGTTACTATCTCTGAGAGCAATGTATCTTCCTGGGTATTTGAATGTGGTAGCAGACTCCCTGTCGAGGCAGGGGCCGAGGCCGGGGGGTTGGAGTCTCCACCCCGAGGTGGTGGAGCTCCTTTGGTGTGTTTCGGTCGCGCCGAGGTGGACCTATTCACTTCCAAGGTGACCACGCACTGTCATCTGTGGTTTTCCATCAGCCATCCAGCCCCTCTGAGGTTGGACGCTATGGGGCAGCCGTGGCCGAGGTCACGTCTGTTCACCTTTCCCCCGATTGCTCTGCTACCTGGAGTTCTGGAGAGGGTTCGCCGGGACGGGGTCAGCCTACTACTAGTAGCCCCGTTCTGGCCGGCCCGAGTATGGTTTGCGGACCTGATTTCTCTCCTGGACGGTTCTCCTTTGGAGCCCCCTGTCAGGAGGGATCTACTCTCTCAGGCGGGCAGCATGATATTTCATCCCCGCCCAGTACTGTGGGCTTGGCCTCCGAGGGGGCCCAGCTCATGAACTCTGGTCTCTCAACCGAGGTTGTTGAGACCATTCTTCACTCCAGAGCTCCATCCGCGAGGAAGCTTTATGCCTTGAAGTGAAAACTTTTCACTTCTTGGTGTGGAGGACACCTGCAGGACCCGGTTAACGGCCCAGTGGGTGCAGTGCTGGAATTCCTGCAGGAGCGCTTCTCCACAGGGCTATCCCCCTCCACACTAAAGGTGTATGTGGCGGCACTGGCTGCTCACCACGTCCCTTTCAGTGGAGTTTCTCTGGGGAGACACCCGCTTATAACTCGTTTCCTTCGTGGCACATTGAGGCTGAGGCCAGCAGTTCGTACGAGGGTGCCGGCGTGGGATGTGGCCATCGTATTAGAAGGTCTTTCCCAAGCTCCTCTTGAACCTATCGAAGAAGTTCCTGAGAAGTTTCTCACGTTTAAGACTATCTTTCTTCTTGCTATCTCCTCTCTAAAGAGAATCGGTGATTTGCAGGCTCTGTCGGTTTCACCCTTGTGCCTGGAATTTTCGCCTGGCTTGGTTGCGTCCTAGACCAGGTTACGTTCCCTAGGTCCCTACTAATGTTGTTAGACCTACAGTTCTGCAGGCCTTCTGTCCTCCTCCATTTCTGTCGTCTGACCAGGAGAAACTTAATTTACTCTGCCCTGCTAGGGCGTTAGACGCCTATATCCACAGAACTGCCCTGTGAGGAAGTCAGAACAACTATTTGCATGTTTTGGGCCACCCAAGAAGGGGTGTCCCGTGTCTAAACAGAGAATAAGCAAGTGTGTGGTCGAGGCTATCTCACTTGCCTATGAGTCGGCTGGTCAGCCTTCACCTTGGCTGTACGAGCCCACTCTATCAGGAGTATGGCGGCTTCTAAAGCCTTATTGTCAGGAGTTTCCCTCAGTGACGTTTGTGATGCGGCTGGATGGTCTTCACCGCATACTTTCATTAAGATCTATGACCTAGACTTAATTTCTTCCCCTGGGGCACAGGTGCTCTCGCCCTCTGTGCGCTAGTTCTCACATGGCGGTCACTTGGTCCTATGGTGACGTGGGTATTAGCGTTCCCACAGCTTGACGCAGCTCGAGTTCCCTTGAAAGGGAACGTCTCGGTTACGTATGTAACCTTAGTTCCCTGATAGGGAACGAGACGCTGCGTCATTCCACCATACTCCCGGCATTCCCGCTAGCGCTTCCTTCAGGCCTATCAGAAGCTATTGCGCTTGTGTTTATGGGGTGCTTTATAGTTTCCTGGTCGATGACGTCACCCGCCTATGACGTTCCATCTCTCCATTGGGCTGATTCCATACGTGCTTCAGGACGCACAACGCAGAGGCGTTCCCACAGCTTGACGCAGCGTCTCGTTCCCTATCAGGGAACTAAGGTTACATACGTAACCGAGACGTTTCTGTCGTTCTGAGACCATTTTCATCTAAAATAATGATAAATGGCATAATAATGCAGGTACACCTTTTCAAAGATCAATAAACTTTTATTTCTAAAGACTATTTAAATGAACAAAACAACCGAAAACAATAAAAGCAATGGACTATCAGTCTCTGTTAACAAAAAATGCACTTAACAATGTGTGACACTGAGAATCATATGCATCATGTACTGTGTGATATCATATGAGTATGTGCGCTAGTTTGTGAGTTTGTTTGTGTGTGTGTCTGTGTGTGTGCTCGCGTCTCATATGAGTACTGTATGTGCGTGGAGAGTTTTTGTGTGCGCGCGCGCGTCTCATATGAGTGTGCGCGAGTTTGTGTGTGTGTGCGCGCGTGTCTCATATGTGCGTGGAGAGTTTGTGTGTGCGCGCATCTCGTGTGTGTAGAGTTCGCGTGTATGTGCGTGAGCGACTTTAGGTGTGTCGTTGTGCATTTCATATGTATTTGTTTGAGCATTCAGCAGTATACATGTATGTGTGACTACTTATTATATGTGTATGCAAGTGTTTCATATATGTGTGCTGTGCGTGAATGAAGTTTGATTTAAGCCCTAGACGGCGCCTCATATGAGGGTGATAGAGCGCGCGCGAGAGAGAGAGGGACAAGCGTAAATGGGCTCAGTAAAAAAACCCAATAATAATCAAAAACAACATTAGAAAATCAATGTGTGGCGGTCAGCGTTGATATTGTCATCCAGTCTCTTTGGTAGAGAGAGAGAGAGAGACGAGGAAAACAAACAAGCATGCAAATTAAAATGATCGCGGCTGGAAAAATTATCGAGCTCATTTTTTTTTATCGTGCGATTAATTGATTTATTGATTATCGCGACAGGCCTAGTCATGACAGACTTCAGTAACAGACGGAACTCGGCATGTCGCGTTGGAATGCTAACTTCTTGGTAAATTCGGGAGAAACTTACTGCCGCAACCCGCAAGTAAACAAAATGTAATAAAATAAACATCTTAATGTATATTTTGAATGTTTTCTTTATAGCAGCTTGAAAGAACACATATTGAAGGAGTAAACTAGCCCAAAATCTCAAAACTAACCACTGCATGAAAAATCAATGTTTTTCAGATCAAAATTGACCCAAATGCAATGAAAGGGATATACAGAACTACTTGCATTTGTTTAGATGCACATTGCTATGCTTTCATGACATTTGATGTGCTTACAATGCTTCATATGTTTGCAATACTTGCTGTGCTTGCTGTAACTAGTAGACTACTTCTTATTTGCTGCATTTGATGTGCTTGCTGGCTGCTGCACTCTTTGCTTGCTGTACATGCTGTGTTTACAATGCTTACTCTGCTTACAATGCTTGCTGTGCTGCTATGCTTGCTGTACTGGTTCTGCTTGCAGCTATATGTATTATTATTATTGGATTTTTTTAACCGTTTTGAACACATTTATACATAATATATAAAATATATTACATAATTGCAATAAAAAGCTGACAAGCATTAAACAAAATCAGATGCATCGATTTCACATTTGATTAATCAACCCGATCTCAAGGCAATTCATACTAATTTTACGAGTTGGCTAATTCGTACAAGTTCATACGACCTCACTCATACAATTTTTTATTTTATTTTACGAGTTGAATTAATGAATTAATACGAATGGCCTACCCCTGACCCCGCCCCTAAATCTACCCATCACTTGGGTTTAGACAAATCGTAGGTTGTACGAATTCGCCACCTTTTAATCACTATGAACAAATTGGTCGTAAGATAGCGTTGACTTAAATCCCCCACCCCCACACCTCAAGTACGCCATAGCCACCTTGCACATTGGCTGATGTTTCATGGTATTAATTTCTGTTTTCCCGTAATGGTTTGTAATTGGAAAGCTAGCTATGGCACAGTCTGAAATGTACCACAAAATAATTGTAGACTGATGATTGCTTTTGAAAATATTCTGATATGTCAAGCATCACTGTAATGTTGTAATCTAGATCAATTGGAGGGCTGCATAAATATAATTGATGGGCCAGATTTGTAATCCAGCAGTCTGCATTCACTGACATTAACCATAGATTCCTGCTATGATTGACAGATCAAGAGTTGATCAAATATTGATTTGGTGATTTGCCCAAGGCAATCTGGTGTGTCAACCACCTGATGCCCTCCAAGATTTCTTCTTTCTTCAATTCATATTAATAAAATAATTTCAAACCCTCAGCTATATATATATATATATATTGTAGTGCTATGAATCCAGTGACATGTCCTCTCATTAGTCTCTGGGTAACCCTTGGCCTGGCTGTAAAGACAACATGTAAGAACTGTTGTTCAGAGCAGCACCTGGTTTTATTAATGGTGTTTTTAAAGTAGGAATAGCAATAATGCCTGAATAATCTTCTGACAAAATGTCTTTTAAAGCTGCTTTACAGTTCAGTGTATGAAATTGTATTTGCATGAAAGCAGACAACACGACTAGCTATTTTTCACTCTCTGTGTTTGGGTAAACACACTGTTTTCCCAGAGGGTCAAAATTAAAGGGGTGGTTTACTGCTTTTTTTCTTTGTATGATTGTGTTTATGGGGTGCAATGTAACATGTATATGTGGTTTTTCTTTTTTAAAAAGTCTTATTTTTCATAAATTTCACCTTTATTGTAAGCCTCTTTCTCCTCTGTCATTTGAACGACCGGTTGACTTCCTGATTCTATGAAACCACTCCCTCAGAAACAGGCAGTGGGCTCAGATTGGTTAGTTTGGGCCGGTGTGTTGTAACTGGCTAAACTGCGTAGCGCACGTTGTTCGGAACCGTCACGCCCATTTCCTTTACGGGCGTGAGTTTCATGTGCTCCGGTTAATGTAAATAATGGTGTCGATACTGCCGTATCAGTTTGAGCCCGAATCAGACCCAGAAAGCGGCGATGAAGAGAGTCAAACAGAACCTCCCCAAACACGGCTCTTACAAAACGTTTCTGAATGGTAAGTTTTTGAATTATTATTATTCTATTCTTCTATTATTACATAAGAAGTTTGATACCCTGTTATACTTGAAAATGCTACAGCTGCTTGTTAGCTTTTTGAGATACGTTTTTATCTTGATTAAACATTTAATACAAATGATTACATGAGTAATACAGTTTTTTAAAGTTATTGTTTTATCGATATAATGAACAACCGTTTAGTTATTAACAAAACTTAGTTTACTCTGTGTATCGTTTTCTTTAGGTGTACATGTGACAACTGTGTTAAAATGCCAACAACTTTATACACCTTTGTCTTACACACAAAATAGCATTGAAATAACTGGCTACTATAAACAAACACTGTTGAGATTGATCACGTGCGTGATCAAATCGAAAAATTACGTCATAAAGTATCTATACATGGCAAATACATATACAAAATCTATATGATTACAAATTCAGGTCCAAAATGTTTGTAAGCGTTTGCCATAGAAACACGAAATAGCATAACTAAGTGGCTATAAAGCCAGCGCTGGCATTTGTTTACATCCTTGATAAAAAGAAACCATTACGTCTAAAATTATACAAATACATTTAAAATTATTAAGTCTTACTTACAGGTTGTGGCCCAACAATTGCTGCATCTGGTTTTAACATTGGAACAGCTTCAGGTTTTAGCAACAGTTTCTTGTGTAATCCGGCATTGAATTGGTGGAGATTATGAAAGCTGTCTTCAGTGAAATGTGCCGCACAGAGAGCTAAATTACGATTGTAATTGTCAGAAACATTATCAAACATAAATTGTAGCCATTGTTGACGAACTACAGCATCCGTAGGAAGCCCGAACACAGAAGACCTAAGAGCTGGATGAAAATAACACACTTTCGACGGCATGGCTAGCCGTGATTTTTTTCCTGATTTTTAAAAGACGATATCTCTGCTTACATTGAACTTTAAGCGCTGCAACTTTGCAGATACTGTTCATGCACCAACAGCAACATTACACACTATTTAAAATGAAAAAGTGAAATCGCAATCAACCACCCCTTTAATCAGGTTTAGACCATAATAAATTGAAATGGTCTTTCATTTGCTTTCTGAGCAACTGCTGGGTGACACACTCTCCTCATCTTCAGCTCCATTTAAAGCACATCTAGAACTGTTGTGGTAGAAACAGCATTGAAAATAACAGAACAATACATGAAGAATACAAATAAATAAGCAGAGAAGAGATTTGAAATGCAAATGGACTTTGTGCTGTAAGCAGTTTCAAAAGTTTTACTACTGTAACTTTGACCATTTTGTTAACATCACACAGTATTCTGAATGTTCCGATCCAGTCTGACTTCTGACCTATAATGCTGCCTGAATCATAATCATACACCGTTAGTTTGTTGGCCAGAGGAGAACTGGCCCCCTGACTGAGCCTGTTGTTTTTCTCCATTCTGTCTCCTGATGGAGTTTTGGTTCCTTGCCACTGTCGCCTTTGGCTTGCTTGGGGACACTTAAGATTCAACAATATTATTGATCTGCCAGCAATTGACACCATTATATGAGAACTAAACTGAGCTGGACGATGAAATCACAGTTTTCTCCAGAACGGCTGTACAGATAAATTAACTATATTAACAATTAACAATATTTTTACAACAGAAATGAGCCATCACTGAAATTACTTAAGCTGGACTGACATTATTTTCTACTAGATCTGCTGTACAACAGAAAACAAACTTTGTTGCATTATTTTCCTTTTATCTCTGTAAAGCTGCTTTGAAACAACCTGTGTTGTAAAAAGTGCTATATAAATAATGGTGACTTGACTTGACAGTAGATGTTTCTAAAATCATCTACTTTCAGACTTTGTTGTAGACTTTAGTTACTACAGACACTATGCAGGGGTCTCATTTATAAAACTGTGCGTAGGATCCTTCCTAAAAGTGTACGTGCGGCGAAAGCCCAAAATGGCAAAAAATATTCATACTTATAAAACAGCGTTTACGGCAGAACCTGCAAAAAATTCCCTTTATAAAACCCAGTCAGCGGAAGATTTTGTGTACATGCGTCTCCTCCCTGCAATAACCATATATCGAGCCTACAATGCTTAGTTTTACTGTGCATATCCATCCACGTGATGCCATGTTTAATGGTACAAGACATAAAAAAAGAGAGATACGGATGTGCCGTCACATTACATTGCTAAAAATCATTAAGTAGCCTATCCTATCCTTGCCTTGTTTTTGAATGAATAAATCAAAGTAGTATAAAATACATTTCAGAGAAAGTTTTTCTCAATCTTCACAGGCCAAATAGTATTTTTAATTGGTTTATATTGTTAACCTTTAAACATTTACGTGATCAAATTGTAAATGAATTGAGAAAGACAAAAGCAAAGTTTTTTTATTGATATTATAAAGGATTCAAAAGGTAACAGCAGGCAAACTTGGGAAAATATCAATAGAGCTTTAAAGAACACCTGGAAAAGAGATAAAGAGTTTGAATTACAAGTACATGGAACCTTAACTAAAGACAAAGATCAAATTTCTTCTGTGTTTAATATGCTACTTTATAGATTCAGTTCACGATTTGGCACAAGGCTTTCGTATAAGAGAGAAGGTCTTCTCTGTTCATCTTCCACTGTTTAGCATCTCTAAAGTGCCAGAATCTTCCATAATTAAAATCTTAGGCAAAACACATAAAGATCTCCAATTGTGTCAGAGGTAGTTTGGCTAATTTTAGACATATAAGACATCAGTTACCAATAGCCTCAGCTAAACTGTTTTTACATACAATGATCTTCTCACATTTATCTTACTGTTCTACAAGCTGGTCCCAGGCGGGTGGGACTACGCTAAAACCCTTATGTACCCTTTACAAACAAGCTGTGAAAGTTCTTGACAAAAAAATAAGAAACTACCACCATTGCACTATCATAAAAAATACAACTTATTAACCTTTGACAGTTTTCTAAGTTTTGTAGACATATGCCTGATGTATAAATTGATCCATGATCTTGCACCACCCCCACTCAAGCAATGTGTGTCATTTTGCAGAGATAATGTAAGGGTCACCAGGGCTTCTGTAAGAGGTGACTTACACTCAATTTAGGAAGACTAAATTTGGTAAATTTAGCTTTTTCATTTGCTGTAGTAGAAAAGTGGAACTTAATTCCACATTATATTAGAGATTGTGCAAGTCTCAGCAGTTGTAAAATGTCCTTAAAGACTTGGCTGAAGGCGAATCAACTATGTGATCATTGACCTTTTTTATAACATGTATTGTATATCTGTATTTTGTTTTTTATGTGAGTAATGTTTGTCTATATTGTCCTTTATTTTCCTTGCCCAGGGACAACAGATGTAAATTACCTGCATATCTAACTCTGGTTCAGGGCCTTAACTGTGCATGGTCCCTGACAAATAAACTAATAAAATAAAAAAAAATACAAATAAAAAAATTATGGAAACCGATAGGCCTTATTGTGCACTATTGATCATTATTTCCTTAGACCATGAGTTCTGCAATTATCTTGCACTAAGCAATCCACGCTGTACAGTAGTTAAAACATTAAAACACAGCATGCCACAGGAAAAGTGCTCAAAAGCATTACATCCACTACAAATATTTCTATTTATTAGAATATAAAAAATGTTCAGCTCACTCACCTCAGCTCAACATCGGTATTCGCCAAACTGATTTGTCTCCAAAATGTGCGTATGCATGGCTCAGAGTTTACTTACAGGTGCACACATTTTCCCAACAAGTTTGTTTTTAAAAGATCACAACCTTTGCCTGGGAAGTTTATAAATGATACCCCTGTTCATCTTGTTCATGGACTCATGAGAAACAGTAGTAAAGTGTGGATTTTTTCATATATTGTTTTTGAATTCCACATATCCATACATTTCTCATGTCTGACAAATTACTTTTTGCATACTATAGCTAAAATAAGCCCCTGACTTTTTGCTGTTTTGCTGTAGGTTTATGTGTGGTATTTCAAAAAATAGCTTACAGGACTTTCATCATCTTCCTACCAGTATACTTGTTGAAAAAATAAATAAAAAATACACAAGAGTATAGATGTGGCTAAATAAACCTCACAGAGTGTGGATTTATCTTGAATGAGAATTATTTCAGGAGTTTATATATAAAAAATGTATTCTTATAATTAAATAATCTCAGAGGTTGATGGGTTTCTGGAAGCACATAAAATGACCTGGAAAAAATGCACTATTTTTTTTTAAACAGACTATTCAGACTTTTGTCTAATAATGCATTTTTTATTCTAACAGCATTGTTAGCAACTCTTGTCAGAGCGTGAGAGAGAGTGTGAGTGGACATAGGAGAAGAGCAGTGAAGGTCACATTAGGTAACTGTAAGTACTCAGCTACATTTACATTGCCAAGATAGATTAGAGTCAGATAAGCTCATAGCGAGTGCTGATACCTCGTCTGAGAGGGTGCTCTGGTGTAAAGGCTCTCTGGGATTTGTCAGATAGATAAATATGATAGCATGAGAGTGGATGGCCAGTGGCCAGTTTGGTTTTAGCTTGGTACACAATGTTACAGCGTGGTGCTCCAAGCGCCCATTAAAATGGCCAAAATGATAGAACCAAAAATATTCACCCAAATTTTAAACCTATTGACCTCTATGACTTTATTAAATGATAATTTGTTACATTTATATTGCACTTTTCTCAGCACTCAAGACACTTTACATAAGGAAGGTGGGAATCTCCTCAACCACCACCAATATACAGCATCCACCTGAATGATGCGACAGCAGCCATATTGCACCAGAAAACCCACCACACACCAGTTTATTGGTGGAGAGGAGACCATGATGATGCCAATCAGTAAATGGGGATGATTAGGAGGCCATGATGATGGACAGAGGCCAATGGGCAAGTTTGGCCAGGATGCTGGAGTTTTTCTTTTTCTTTTTCTTTTTTTATAAATCCTGGGATTTTTTGTGACCACAGAGAGTCAGGACCTAGGTTTAACGTCTCATTCGAAGGACGATGCTCTTTGACAGTATAGTGTCCCCATCACTATACTGGGGCATTAGGACCCACACAGACCACAGGGTGAGCACCCCCTGCTGGCCTCACTAACACCTCTTCTAACAGCAATCTAGTTTTCCCAGAAGGTCTCCCATTCAGGTACTGACCACGCTAAGCATTGCTTAGCTTCAGTGTGCAACCAGTCTTGGGCTACAGGGTGAGAGCTGCTAAATCTGATCTGTGGTGATGCAAAGACTATTTTACATTCCAAAAAGAATTGTTTGGTCAACTTAATTCAGTTGTGAAGAGAGTTTCCACTTATTTGAAATGGGTATTCTTAACATTAAATAAACTGTGGACTCAATTGAAATACTTGATAGTTTCATGAAGGTTACTCCCTGACAAAGAGAGTGGCTTTTGTTTTATTAATTAAACAGTGAGAAATACATAAAGAACTACATTGTTTGCTTTCTCTTCATAATATTGAAAGGTTAGCTAAAAAAACATCTGCTATGTGATGTGTGCATAATTGTGCAAAGAGGGACTGTTTTTATCTCCCTTTCTGTCTCTGAATAAATATGCTAGTATTTTATTGCCTGTTATTTGTGTGTGTGTGTGTGTGTGTGTATGTGTGTGTGTGTGTGTGTGTGTGTGTGTGTGTGTGTGTGTGTGTGTGTGTGTGTGTGTGTGTGTGTGTGTGTGTGTGTGTGTGTGTGTGTGTGTATGTGTATGTGTATGTGTATGTGTATGTGTATGTGTATGTGTATGTGTATGTGTGTATGTGTGTATGTGTGTGTGTGTGTGTGTGTGTGTTTGACTTGCATTATGAGGACAAATGCTGCCTTAATGTGCTATCGGAAGTTTCATACTTCAAATTTTGCCCTGGGGCCAGTGTTCATGTCAATTTTTTTAACTAGGAGACTAGTATTTACGATAATTCCGATAGCACGTGATGGCAGTATAAGGGCCAGATTTACTAAACAGGAAAAGCTTGAGCACAATTCCAAAAAGCGGAAATGAGCGTAAATGATTTCTGTTAGGGTTATGTTTAGGGGTGGGGTTAGGGTTGGGAGAAAGACAATATCATCGGCACAGTATAAAAACCATTACGCCTATGAAAAGTGAAAAAAGTGCTTAATCCTATTTCTAATACAAACAGAAACTGCATACCACATGGAATGTATGCCAGTAGAAATGCTCAGGCGTGGTGTCTGGACTTCATACATCATGTATCATCCCCATTATGACAGTCTGTAGTGAGTCCTCCTCTGCCCAAAAGCCTAGCAGAAACATGGACAAGAATCCCAGTGGTCTATGAAATATTCATGGAGATGTCATTCCTATTCATGGCTGGCAGAAAGCTGGTTTAATCGTGAACACTTCTTTTCATCTAATAACTTTGCACTTTATGCTTTCATAATGGCTGCTGATTGTCAATAGACATGAAATACTGATCACTTGGAGTTAAATGATTTGCCAGTTCCCCTTTGATATTTCCTCTATAGACGCAAAACCCATTAGCGGTCTCCGTGAGGTGAAAGATTGAGTCATTTCAACCTCGTCTAACCTTTAAAGTCTTTATGGGAGATATCGCTTTTCTCCGGACTCGCTGGGAGAGAGCCAGAATCCACTCAATGAGTTCAAATGACTCATTGGAATGCATGAACATTGCCTGAAATTAAATACAAACTGAATGCTTATATGATTTAAATCATAGTGCAAATAAGGCAATATACCTTCATTATAAAAAATGCAATTGCATTTTTTTTCTCTTCCAGTTTATTTTCCTAAGTTCCTCATTGAATTGATGCTGATTCATCATATAGCCTAAGTTAATTATTATCCTGTAATCACTGAAGGAAGTGAGAGGTGAATTTATTTTGATGTGTGGAAGGATAAATGAGAGTGGTTGTCTATAGGCAGTTACAATGTCCATGCACTTTCAGTGTGTCAAATTTGTGTATTTTGAATAATAAATGGTGTTTTCTCTCTCATACACATTATTAGACCCAAAGACTATTGTGCATGTTTTGTTTTTGGATTATTTAGTGGGATTGCTGAGTTAATCTAATGCACTAGTACCTTACCATCAAAAAGCATGCAAAGTGGTCCGTATTGCTGAAAAAGTAATTTAATTTAATACGGATATGTATAGTATTGCTTTGCTGTTGTTAAACAAAAACGTTTTTGCTGTAACATTTATTTTTTCTACTTTTAATTGTGAAAAAAAAAGCATTTCACTACAGTTACATCAGAGCAAAACACTGTTCACTTATGGGTTAAGCTCAAATTTGACATGACATCTCACCCTGCTTGTAGATTGTGGACTATTGATTTTTGTCTGCAAAACAAAGAGAATCAAACCGTACACATCTTGAAGTATCTTCCATTTACAGAAAACGCATTGCTGTACTTATTACCTGTTTGGTATTGCTTGTGGGCTTCTATCTGTCTGTGTGTGTAATGAAGCTCTTCAAGTGTCTCGGTGTATAAATAAATATATAAACAAAAAAAAAAACCTATAGGCAATGACCGTGGGATTTTATTCCATTCGGTATAGAGGAAAAAGCAATAGAGGTTACAGCCATCAATACGGACCAATTATGTTCAAGATGTGAGGCATACAGGGTGTTAAAACAGAAGACATGGCATTTACCACATATCTCTTTTATGCAGGTCTCTAGTGTATAAATTAAGATGAAAATATAGTTTCAGATCTTTTCTCCTTGTTTAGTGTCCTCTCTCTGTTCCATGGAGACAAATGATGGCATGAGAGAGGATGGACACTGCTGATTAGAATGTGTTTTTTTTCTTTTAGTTGAAGAGGTTGACATTGTTGAACTGACTCGCTCCTCTTCCAAGTGAAATAATATGTTCCTGAAAGGCAGAGAAAGCTGGGAATAAGTAGAACACAATTACGCTGTGTAAAGAAGCCCACAAACCTTTGTTTTCTAAGGCCCAACCTTGTTTTTGGCCCCAAGTCAACTTTATTTAGAGCGCTTTATACAATATAGATGGTTTCAAAACAGCCTTTCAGTGATAAACAGGAAAATAATAATCGATGCAAACAGAATTAAATTCTCAATTATTCAGAGTACAATAACTGTGTAAAGTTCATTATGGATTGAGTTCAATTCAGCTATAAAGCAGCCCTAGAGAAAACGGTGATGTCGTCAGTGATGTCATCATCCAGCTCAGTTTAGTTCCCATCTGAATGTGTCAGTGCAGTCGAATCAATAATATTGCTGAGTATTAAGTGTCCCCAACTAAGCAAGCCAGAGGCAACCGTGGCAAGGAACTCAAACTCCTTCTCTCCATTCTGTCACCTGATGAAGAAAAAACAACAACCCCAACAGCTCTGATAGTGATCTTCAGTATGGTAAAACTAGGGGGAAATTCAGGTTTAGTCTACCCATAAATTAAAATCATTATTTTTTACTCGGCCTGATGATGTTCTAAACCATAAAGAATCTTTACTTAATTTTATATTGTTCCAGCTCCAAAAATAAAAAAGCTCTATAAAGACAGTTCATACAACTCATTAAAGTCTTCACTGATTCTATTCAGGTTTGGAATGAACTGAGGCCTGAACAAGTGATCTTTTAACTGACTGAAATCTTGCTCTTGCCATTTATACAAATAAATACATTTGCATTCTTCATCATGTGCAGAACAGCTCTTGGCACTTACAGTAAGAGACTGTGTGTAACCACGTTAATTTTGATGCAAGCAAACTGCCATGCATTGCATTTAGTTGTAAATCATATACTATGATATCTGTTTCTCAGCAAGCAAGCGTAATTAAGATGGCACAAGAATTTGCTGGATGATGCCAAGCACAGAGAGCGCCAAGACATGCAAAATCCATCTTGTTCCTCAGTCTCTGTGTGGGGTGAAGCCCTGCTGTAATAACGATCTCCGGTCAGCTCAAAGATGCTTGTGCCAGCAGCACCTCTGCCCAAGGGTGCTTTTATGAGACTTTGATAGAGAGGTGTTTTTTTCTTGGCTTTGTTTTAACTTTTTATTCTTTTTCTCTCTGGACAGCAGAAGGTCAGTGCTGTAATTGAGCCGGTGACATTATCATAAGCACAGGGTTGCTTTCATACGCCCTTCTTTTACAATATCTCTCCATCTACACTTTAGGAGACCACCGGTCCGTGAAGTCAATAACAAGAAAACGGGGACTATTATAGGAATAATAATGAAATAAATTGTTCTGTAGAACGAGGAAAGAAAAAAAAAAGGGAAAAAAGGCTCACGGCTTTCAGGGACTGTATTGTATTTACACTCTGTATAAACTTTCCTTGAAGTCCAGTCACAGCCGTTGTAATTAATGGGATAATGGACACTTTTCCAGTAACTACATTGCATAACATACTGCCTGAATCTAATTAACTTCATTATTCCAGTCGGGGTTTGCATGATTAGATTGTTATTTTACTGCTTAAGAACTTATAATATATATATATATAACATTAAAAAACTATATTGAGACTGTTTTTTTCTTCCTTTTAAACCAATTTCTGTAAAACTTTACTTGCATGCAGCATAGTGGGATATTTGTGTAATTGTGCTGTGTAGTATAAAAATGACTGTGAAAGTGTGGCAATATAGACAGAAATATACTGTAAATGATGTATCATAAGTTAAACCCTGAGGATTTTTTAATTTTTGTTAAAAGACTCTGCTGGTGTGTTTGATTTCATCTGAGGCAATGTGCAATTGAATATTAAATGTTCAGGACACATGATCAGAGCCCAGAATGCCCCGTATGTAGAACAGTCATTGGCACATTGATGGTTCCCACTAGGTGGCTGAATGGAGCGCCTTACTGGTACTGGTAATATTGCACAGCATGTGGAGAAAATAGCCTTATTGTATAATAACATAAACATTTTGGGATGCACATTCTCTGGAAATGTTTGCCACTCTTATTACCGGTACACAACTTACATGCTGCGCACAGCAAAGTGTCATATTTTTAGCACTAATACTTCTGAGATGATGCATCAAAAATAAACTCAAATTTACCTGTTCTTGACTTCGAAATACTAATGCAATTGGATGTTTCCTGCATTGGCTCACGGTGTTTCCATAGCACAGTGGCCTAATTTCCTTAGGAATGCTTATGAAAACCTTACTTCCCCTGAACGTTCTCCACAGCATCCCAGCTTTATTACTCTGTATGCATAGACAGCCCCCTCGGCTGAGAGATCTGAGTAATTCAAAGTGCTATGGAGGTAGCAAATCCACAAATCTCCCCCCACCTTCGTTCCAGGACTCCATTGCACTTTTAATAAGTGAGGATAGCATCATGTCTGATGAGACCGGAGCACAGTGCTTTTTCCATATACCCGCCTGCAGTAATTTCTTTCAAATGAATTATTCCTAGAGGATTCCAACTTATTTTAATGGTGACAACACTGCCTTGTCAACTTAACATATGATCGCTTTCAGCTGCTATGATAAAATTATAGAAAACTGAGATTTTGCTATATGCAACCTTATAACACTTACAGTATATTAACTGGGTGGAACCTGGGCACAATAAGAAAGAGAAAAACAAAGAGAAAGAAAGATAGTCATTCAGACTGGAACAACATAAGAGTGAGTTAAAGATGAAAGATTTTTCTTTTTTGGGTGAACAATCACTTTAATTGCAACCTTTTAGGAGTGGATAAGTGTCACAAATCAATTTTAATATGGACACTTCTAATTTAATCCCTTTAAAGACTTTTGATAGTTATAAAACGTGAAATTTCCCTGCAGGAACCCATGAAACGGAGGAATGACTCATTGTGACAAATTATTTGTTGTTGAAATACTATAATGAATCCAAATACTCCTGAGAGATATTGTCAATTTTGTTGGTACTTTACCAGCTGTTCAACCGGCCACATATGTTTTGGAACAAGAATAAGATTACCAGCCTCAGCGTATATGCTAATGTGCTCATAGCACATTACCAGAAAGCTAAAATCATTGATTTTTAAAGGCATTTAAACTATTCTGTAACTGCTGTGGCATAATGCTAAAAAAGCTTGCCTGACCCCAATAGCCTCCGGCTCTATTCCCTGCAGCACTTCAATTTTTACTCTGAGGCTTGAAAGAATTTCCATTAAATTATTCTCTCACTCTCCATTTGACGGTAGAATTTTATTACAACCACAAAACTGAGAAATACAAAGTTCTGTCATGAAACTCTAGATGGCGCAGGCTAATTGGTATTTAACTCAACCTGCTTGCAATCACATCATTCTCTATAGGGCACAGCTGATTGGTTCCTGCTAGTGGTGGAAAGAGTACTAAAAAATTGTACTTAACTAAAAGTATTGCTACTTAAGAAATAATTTATTCAGTAGAAGTACTGGAAAATAATATGACTCAAGCATGAGTAAATAAGTAGTTTGCTGAAAAACTACTCAAGTTACTACAAAGTATTTACATTTATTTTACATTTATTCATTTAGCAGACGCTTTTATCCAAAGCGACTTACAAATGAGAACAATAGAAGCAGTTAAAACTAACAGTAGGACAACAATACGTAAGTGCTATAACCCCTCTCAGTTTAACTTAAGTGCAGTGTTTTTTTTTTTGTTTTTTTTTAAGAATAGAGGAGAAGAGAAAGTGTTAATACTACTGAATCAAGTGCTGCCAAAAAAGATACGTCTTCAGCAGTTTCTTGAAAGTGGCTACTGACTCAGAAGCTCTGGTTGAGTTAGGCAGATCATTCCACCAACAGGGAACAGTCATGGTAAAGGTCAGAGAAAGAGATTTTGTGCCTCTTTGAGATGGTACCACAAGACGACATTCGCTAGCAGAGCGTAAGTTTCTGGATGGCACATAAGTCTGAAGTAATGAGTTTAGGTAAGAGGGAGCAGTGCCAGTGGTTGTTCTGTAGGCAAACGTCAGTGCCTTGAATTTAATGCGAGCGGCAACTGGCAACCAGTGCAATTTTGTGAGGAGAGGAGTGACGTGTGCTCTCTTTGGCTCATTAAAGACTACTCTGGCTGCAGCATTCTGGATCAATTGTAGAGGTTTGACAGAGCAAGCTGGAAGACCAGCCAGGAGAGCATTACAATAGTCCAGTCTGGATAAAACAAGTGCTTGGACAAGGAGTTGTAGCATGCTCTGTAAGGAAGGGCCTGATCCTCCTAATGTTGTGCAAGGCAAATCTGCAGGACCGGGCAGTTCTAGCAATGTGGTCTGTGAATTTCAACTGATCATCAATTAAAACCCCAAGGTTCCTAGCTGACCTTGATGGAGTTATGGATGATGAGCCTAGCTGAATGGAGAAGTTGTGATGAAGTGTTGGGTTGGCCGGGACCACAAGTAGCTCTGTCTTCGCAAGGTTTAGTATTTAAGTGTAGTTTTCTATTTTTATCCAAAATGAGGCGATGTTAGCAATATGGAGTTTAAACACTCTCATGTAATTTCTGTTTCATTCATACTGGAGGCCAGAGGGCGCTCTGATAGGAATTCTCTTATATGGACATCAGATATCGCTACAGCTGAATAACATGCAGATAGAGACGATAGAGACGATAAACAGATTGCAATGATCTTTGTTTATCTGTGTTCTTCAAGCCATCTCAAGTATTTTTGTAAGAATGATATCTATAATGCAACACTAATCAACATAGCCTGTATCAGGTTTTTATAAATCAATTTTTATAAAATTATATATTTTCTGTCTCACTTTCTGTAACACTCTTTGTAACTAAGCAACATGGCACCACAGAAGCAAGTTATTTCAAACACGACTGACGTGTAACTCATACTTTTGGCGGAAAATAAATGTAGCAATGTTGAATACTTTATTTTTATTAATCTCAAGTAAAAGTACCACAATTTATTTATAGTACTAATCAAGTACTGTAACGAAAGTATTTGTAATTAGGTACTTTCCACCTATGGTTCCTGCTGTATCAGTAGCCAATGAGCTTGTGTGCTCAATACTTTGTTAGCATTTGCCTTAGCAGTGCAGCACACTTTCAGAAACCCTCCACCTTCCCCAGCTCCAGCTGTATAGATCTGCTACGGGTAATTCATGTGCGTTATATTGTACAGCAGCAGCATGTCTTTCTTGCTCACAGCAGCCTGTCTTGTATGTATTGACAGTAGCAAGTCCTGTACTTGCTCTGCATCAGTAGCAATAACCAACAGTAGCAGATCTATTCCACCAAGACAAAATATATCAATATTGTCATACCCATTACCATGCCAAACACTCGGAGTTGTCATGACGGAACTGTAGTTAACAGTGATTTTGTTACCTGCTATGTTGCCCAGACGCCCACTCACAATCTGATGGCAGGTGTGATGTAAAATAAAAAAAGAAATAGAGATATAACTGCTGATGTCTGTCTGACTGATTCATTTAGATATAATTTGATACAACAATAATTTTGACTCAAACTTTGTTGTGTCTCAGAGCTCACAGCTGCTGTTCACCTCAATTATAGATGGAGCAATGTTGGCTCTTTTAAACAGTACTGTATATTATCTCCCTTTTCCTCCCCACTTCTCTTTCCCCATTTATTCCATATGCTTTCTCCTGTAGAGCGACTCAGCTCGGCTTGGGGAGATCCAGCTGTTAGACAAGCTGTGAGGAGAACTTTGGCTCTTAACAGCCTTTCCAGCATCTGTTAATATATATTTTTTAAAAAAATTCTCTTTCAAACTTAAGAAGTTCTGGAGAAACTTATGAGATTAACAACCAAGAATTTGTTGTGTGTTTTTCTGAATATCCACTAATGCAGACTATGCTTCTTGAACGTGCAATTTAGGTTGAAAAAGAACCTTGCTAACTCAAACAGTAGAGCGTTGGCGCTTGCAACGCCAAGGTCATGGGTTCGATTCCCAGGGAAAGCAAGAACGGATAAGAATGTAAATGTGTACCTTGAAATGAAATGTAAGTCGCTTTGGATAAAAGCGTCTGGTAAATGTAAACTTAACAAGTTTCTACTTAAAAAAAAAACTTTAGATACTTTGTTAGAATCACTGTCTTGCTATCCGTTTACAAAGAACATAATTTTGTAAGTGAGGGCTCAGTTACGTTCCCCTGTACCCCATCCCCCAAAATGATGCCGCATTTCATGTAGGTGTTTAGATTCCAAAGATAATGGTGATGATGATGATGATGATGATGATGAAGGCAGGTTAAGAGTTTCAAAATAGTAACAAGGTTCATTAACAGAAGCAAACAAACTCAAGACCGAGTGCATAGCAAATAGAGGTAAATATGGCAAAAATTTCATACCACGATTTTTTTTTTCAAGAACATTCTTTTTTGTATGTTGGTTTTAATATTTTGCAAGTGACTGAGCAATACAGCCAAACTAATGTCCCTATTTTAAAAACAAAGCCTTACAAGGTCACAAAATATAAAATAAAAAAAGAATGGCAGACATTTATGCCAAAGTGGCGAAGATAAAAATCTTTGTCATTATTTTTTTGTTATTAAAAAATAAGAACAAAGATACACATTACATATAAACAACTTAATATACAAATTAAATAAACAGTGCTTTATTTATTTTTTCAGCAGGTGTATTTAACAGTAGCATTCGAGAAAGAAATGAAATGACCAAATATAAAAAATAAAACACTACATAGACTTACTGTATAAATTATACATTGATTCTTTTTAAAGCTACTATAAAGTTCTCAGTCAAGATTTTCAGAAAAAAATATTTTCTCTTTGTTATTTGTTGTTTTATTAACATTAAAGGAATAATTCCCCCCAAAATGAAAATTTTCATTATTTAATCTCTCAAGTTGTTTTAAATCTGAATGAATTTCTTTCTTCTGTTGAAAACAAGTTATTTTGAAGAACGTGGGTTACCAAACAGTTGCTGGTCCCCATTGACTTCCATAGTATATGTTTTCCACATTCTTCAAAACATCTTCTTTTGTGTTCAGCACAAGAAAGAAATTAATACAGGTTTGGAACAACATTAGATTGACAGAATAATGACAGAATTAACATTTTTGGGTGAACTATCTCTTTAAGGACAAGCGGCAGCATGTTTATAACAGGCTAACGTTACAGAAACCAGCAGGCATCTATGACACGCACCTGATTTTTTTCTCAAATGTCAAAACAACTTTATTTATGTAAACCTTGTGTGTATTTGACAGTATTAGCACAATAAGACTTGAAATATAACTTAGTCCAGTAACCAGGCACATGCATTTAATGTCTGTGCGCTTCGGGTGTACGTGCTCAGTTAGAACAGCGCATCAGCACACGAATGAAATGTTTAACCGGCAAGGCTTTAAAGCACATGCAAATAATGAACTTTTGTGAATTGGAGTGTCTCATGAGTGTAACTCTGCTTCTGCTTTAACATGTGATGTGAATGTATGTCGCGTTGTACAGTATGTTGAGATGGAGGCACCAGACTGCAACTGATATAATGCACTGTAGCACGATACTACGCTATTTCTACAAAAGCAAATCGTGGAGACATTTTATTCATCCACAATAAAAAATTGTGATATTGCACACCCCTAATAGCAAACACCAACAATACAGGACGAACACAGCAAGGAAATGAAGAACTTAAAAACTCGATGATGATAAACTCAATAATGATGATGTGTTAATAAAATGAATATCCATGGTAACAGATGACTGGCTTTACAGTTACTGACAGAGTAACTGGTGTTTTGAGAACATATTTGAATATCCAAAGCCTCAAAAACAAAGCAAAGTAATTCATTTCAGTGTTTTATGTAATCAAGAACTGCTTTTGGTCACATTTTTAAGCAGAAGGGATCCTGGTCGTGCTCGGGCACAGGCATCCACACCCTTTTAGTTCAAAAGCTTCTCATTCATTTATTGCATTTGTTAAATCAGCCCACACCTCTTTTCACATCCACTCCACAGAGAGGGATCAGTAGCAAAATGAGCACAATTGTGAAAAAGACAAGTCACAACCAAAAGAGCATACTGGCTGTCTGCCATATTGTAAGACAGCTTTATGCAGTGTAAATGAACAGGACATTTGCAGTGGTGTTAACTATTAAACACACATTTGACATCCTGCTGTGAGGGTTCTCTGCAAACTGTGAAATATGGGAATGAATTTGCTTTACTTTTATGAAATATGAGAATACTTTCTTGAACTTGCACTGGTATTGGTATTGTAAAAAAAAGTTTATTTGTATTGTGCTTATATTTTCTGTAAATATAATTATACATATACAGGTCCTTCTCAAAAAATTAGCATATTGTGATAAAGTTCATTATTTTCCATAATGTAATGATAAAAATTAAACTTTCATATATTTTAGATTCATTGCACACCAACTGAAATATTTCAGGTCTTTTATTGTTTTAATACTGATGATTTTGGCATACAGCTCATGAAAACCCCAAAATTCCTGTCTCAAAAAATTAGCATATCATAAAAAGGGTCTCTAAACAAGCTATTAACCTAATCATCTGAATCAACTAACTAACTCTAAACACCTGCAAAAGATTCCTGAGGCTTTTAAAAACTCCCAGCCTGTTTCATTACTCAAAACCGCAATCATGGGTAAGACTGCCGACCTGACTGCTGTCCAGAAGGCCATCATTGACACCCTCAAGCAAGAGGGTAAGACAGCAAAGAAATTTCTGAACAAATAGGCTGTTCCCAGAGTGCTTTATCAAGGCACCTCAGTGGGAAGTCTGTGGGAAGGAAAAAGTGTGGCAAAAAACGCTGCACAACGAGAAGAGGTGACCGGACCCTGAGGAAGATTGTGGAGAATGACCGATTCCAGACCTTGGGGGACCTGCGGAAGCAGTGGACTGAGTCTGGAGTAGAAACATCCAGAGCCACCGTGCACAGGCGTGTGCAGGAAATGGGCTACAGGTGCCGCATTCCCCAGGTCAAGACACTTTTGAACCAGAAACAGCGGCAGAAGCGCCTGACCTGGGCTACAGAGAAGCAGCACTGGACTGTTGCTCAGTTTTGCATGTCATTCGGAAATCAAGGTGCCAGAGTCTGGAGGAAGACTGGGGAGAAGGAAATGCCAAAATGCCTGAAGTCCAGTGTCAAGTACCCACAGTCAGTGATGGTCTGGGGTGCCATGTCAGCTGCTGGTGTTGGTCCACTGTGTTTTATCAAGGGCAGGGTCAATGCAGCTAGCTATCAGGAGATTTTGGAGCACTTCATGCTTCCATCTGCTGAAAAGCTTTATGGAGATGAATATTTCATTTTTCAGCACGACCTGGCACCTGCTCACAGTGCCAAAACCACTGGTAAATGGTTTACTGACCATGGTATTACTGTGCTCAATTGGCCTGCCAACTCTCCTGACCTGAACCCCATAGAGAATATGTGGGATATTGTGAAGAGAAAGTTGAGAGACGCAAGACCCAACACTCTGGATGAGCTTAAGGCCGCTATCGAAGCATCCTGGGCCTCCATAACACCTCAGCAGTGCCACAGGCTGATTGCCTCCATGCCACGCCGCATTGAAGCAGTCATTTCTGCAAAAGGATTCCCGACCAAGTATTGACTATTGAGTGCATAACTGAACATAATTATTTGAAGGTTGACTTTTTTTTTGTATTAAAAACACTTCTTTTATTGGTTGGATGAAATATGCTAATTTTTTGAGACAGGAATTTTGGGTTTTCATGAGCTGTATGCCAAAATCATCAGTATTAAAACAATAAAAGCCTGAAATATTTCAGATGGTGTGCAATGAATCTAAAATATATGCAAGTTTAATTTTTATCATTACATTATGGAAAATAATGAACTTTATCACAATATGCACATTTTTTGAGAAGGACCTGTATATGTATATATGTATACATGCATACATACATACATACACACACACACACACACACATATAAATATATATATACACACAAACACACACGATTATACAGTATGATACATATATATTTTTTAAATCAAATAAACAATGAATTTGTATTAAGAACATTTCAGTAATCATCTCTGATTACAATTACAGTGGAAACATTGCTATTTTCAAATCTATTGGCAGGAAAATGTCTCAAGAATGAGTGAGCTGTCAATTCCACTGCCTCATGCACGAGAACTTTTATGAATTTTTTTGTTTTGTTTTAAATTTAATTTAGTGTGTTTTTCACAATTCAGGCAGGTTGTAGGAGTGCACTTCTTCTCTGTGCTCTCATTGAAAAAAAAAAAGTTTATTTCCTCATTGGCCCTTAAATCACATGTAGCCTACATGTATTGTGACAGTTTAAATTAGAATGAGGAAGTTCCATTTTGTTTACTTCTCAATATATATATTTTTTTCTTTAGAGAGCACCAGATGAGAAACAAAGCAGGGAGGATGTCTCTTTCTCCTTCTGCCATGCTGTTCTGTTGCCTACAGGAGCTTGACTCTTCTTCTTTCTCATTCTCGTCTTTTAGTCAATCGCTTCTGTGCCTGTGCACTGTAGAATCACTGTACACTGTTGTCATCTGTTAGTAAAGTAAAAGTTGAATGTTAAAAAACAAGAACTGCAGTGGAACAAGCCTTGCAAGACATAAATGATATTTAAGTCTATCCATCTATCGTACTTTATGTATTTTTCTTCTATGAGGACAGCATAAATTAAAAGTGACATGTAATTAAGTTACATATGTGAGAGAGAAACTCCGTTTGGAGTGCCAGGGCAGTGATTTAAAAAGCCTCATGAGGCAATAATCACAGATCATTCTGCCCAAGACAACGCCAACTGTTCCATTAATCCAACTGGCGCAGACCTGGATATGAAATATTGTTCTTACTGATTGTGTAGCACATGATAGCATACCTGAGAGCACATTAACAGTGTTTTCCATCTTTACCATAATGTTTATTCTATAAATGAATACATATATGATAAATTGATAAATTGTGATATCTCATTCTGCTCTCCAACAGCAAATTTGGGAGATATTCAAGTTGTCTAAAAGAAGACAGCTAAGTTAGGAGAGATGGCATACAGGTGGAGGCAGCGCACAGCTGTGTTGTCTTTGGCAAGGTGTTTGAATCCATTGTTTGCTGGCTGTTTACCTGGATTTGCTTCCTGTTATTTGGAGCTGGCAGAGTCCACAGAGGTTTCTTAAAGGGTTTCAGTAAGCAAAGCTGAAAGTTGCTGACTGTTGTGAGCTGTTCTACATTACCCAGAATCCCTAAGGACCTGCTGCTCTGGAAAACATCAGACGGACAGAAGCTGCACCTTGGTTGTGTAGAGTGGGAATGAAAATAGGATTAGGTATTACAAAGAGAAATATGACATCTTCCTTGTTTAAAATAACATTTAAAATAGAGAAATGTTTGGTATGATTGTCAGTGTATTGTCAGTATGAAATATAAAATTGTTTGTTTGTTTGTATGTGTGTGTGTGTGTGTGTGTGTATGTATGTATGTACTGTATGTGTGTGTGTGTATATAATGTATGTCCGTTGATATATACCCGTATATAACCGTTGATACAAGGCAGGATGGATCCACACTTTCCTTTTTTTACGCCAAATTATGACCCTAACATCTGAATGTCGCAGCAGAAATCGAGTCTCATCAGACTAGGCAACATTTTTCCAATCTTCTTTTGTCAAATTTTGGTGAGCCTGTGTGAATTGTAGCCACAGTTTCCTGTTCGTATAGCTGACAGGAGTGGCACCTGGTGTGTGTTCTGCTGCTGTAGCCCATCTGTTTCAAGGGTTGATGTGCTGTGTGTTCAGAGATGCTCTTCTTGCAGACCTCAGTTGTAACGAGTGGTTATTTGAGTTACTGTTGTCTTTCTATCAGCTTGAACCAGTCCAGCTATTCTCTTCTGACTTCTGGCATCAACAAGGCATTTTCACCCACAGAACTGCCACTCACTGGATATGTTTCTCTTTTTCGGACCATTCTCTGTAAACCCTAGAGATGCATGAGAATCCCAGCAGATCATCAGTTTCTGAAATACTCAGAGCAGCCCATCTAGCACCAACAACCATGCCTCATTCAAAGTCACTTAAATCTTTATTTTTTTCCACTCCTGCTCTTTCTAACCATTTCTTAAATATTCTTAAAGAAATATTTGGTGGAAGGATTAAAGAATCTCTCTGTAATTGATAAGCAAGCTAGAACTTGAACTGCATTTTTTTTTTTTTTTTTTTACTTTCATAAATATTTAATCTGAAGGTCAAATGGCCTGCACATCCTCAGTGCAGTGAGATCACTTGCTCTACATGGTTCCTCGACTCCCGCCAGGAATTGATTGGCATGGTTAAAAAAAAGAATGAATGAATAAGCATCTCTTGTTTTGTTCCTACTAAAATGTTAGCTTTTTCAAAGTTGGTGCTTTGATAGACACAGTAATAGCCACAAAATGAAGCACACATGCAATTCACTAAGAATTAATCACACCCACTGACAGCATTGTTTTATTTAGCAGATATAGGATATTTCATTTTACATTTATATTACCTTTGCCATCCTCTGATGCTTATTATTTATTAAATAATAATAATGGAATTAAATAATTAAAGGATTAAAAGGGATTTACGGGAATAAATAAATAAAAATGCAAAAAAAGTTCTAGGTCTAATTGCAATGACGTAATCAATTTAAACTATTGGAAAATATTTTATTTTGAAATGTTCACACATTCACTTTTATTCGTATGTCAAATATGTCGAAAACTCAAGCGTTTCTTGTCTCGTCACATTTATTTATGAATTACATGAATCATGATCCCTTTTTTTCAATTCAAAACGACAAAATTTCATAAAAAAATTGAGTAGTTTGCATTACAAGTCTATTATTATCGGTTGCTGAACATTTCTATTGCAAACCAGTTGTCTAATACTTACATCTTTCCACGAACTTGTGCATTTGCATAGACCGTAAGACCCGCCGCATTTTTGATTGGCCATCTTGATCTACAAGCGTTGTTAGAATGCTGAGACAGAGCAGCCTAAAAATGTATCTTTTACAATGTTTTTGTCACCCTAACAACAAACAGCTTTACTCATTCTACACTAAAATGATAAGAAAATATAAAATTAGAAAATATGTATTCTAACTCCTCCTAAGAGCTAAACCTTAACAGCACCATGATGATGTTGCAGCTCTACAGAGGTGTTTCCAAAGGGCAAGAAAGCTGATTGGCTGGTGACCCATGTTTGAGATGACTGCCATTGATGTAGCTCTCTACTTATTATCTTGCTTGAGCAATCTCAAAGCTAGCAAGCTTCTTGTCTTGTCACAACTGTTTACAACTGATTGATTCTGATGCTTCCAGTTCAATAAAACCACTAGTTTTAAACTCCAAATGCTGCACTAAGCCCAGAACCTTGAGGCAAAGTGTCTGAAAACATTGGAGCACTTGTACTTTCTTTTCTACAACTTTTATAAAGTATAATTCCTGTAGGTTTTAAGATTTCTTTACCTACACTACACACTCTATTATTCATAATTATTGTCATAACAATCTAATGGCAATTTGATTTATATTTGCCATCAGATTCTAGTTTCCATTTTGGCGAATTGGTGGCTTATTCCTATGAATTTGTGTGATCTAATTTGTTCATTTTGGTAAGGTCTACTTGCGATTTAATGACGGATAGGTTAAGGGGTGGACCTACTGTACATGCTTGCTTTTTTCTAAAAATCGCTTTCTGAGCTAATCATATTGACGAAATTATACAAATATTGTCACCCCAAAAACTAGTTGTGCTTTCTCATGAGAACAGGTTGATTTTGTCCCTATCTTGTGTTGCAATTTGAATTCAATTGGCTACACCCCCACAGTAAACTGAATTGAAATGGCAGGAAGAGAAATGTACTCTATTTATCTAATTTATCTGTCTGTCTATAGCACGCAACTCTGATATTCACAATATAGTGTTTGCAAAAAAATAATAAAAAATAAAATAAATCGTAGTTCAAAAGTAATTTGCTGCTGGTTGTTTTGATGTTGCTTGTGTTTCATACATTTTTCATACCATTTATGTTTGTGGATAACTGGAAACTTTTGGACTGAAAATAAAGCAAAGAATTGACTATTGCAAAGACACTCTACTCTAGTGTGCCGACTACAAAGTGCTATTTGACAGCACAATGTTCCCAACGGAATTATGCATTGTTTGAGTTCTTTGATATTTTATGCAATAAAGAACTCAATGGCAGATGGGAGAAGATATTTTAACAAAGTTTCCAATATAAGATGGTTCTTTAGCATAAAAAAAATACATAAAAGAAGGTTACGGCACAAAACTTCTAACTGTATTGTTGCATTCCTCAAGGAATGTATCAATGATTTTGCTCTAAAATGTTGCAAAATTGCCGCACAAGCTCAGAAAATGGTTGTACACATAAGTGTTTTTAAATCATATTCCACATATCATATATATATATATATATATATATATATATATATACTGTATCCATCTGCTGGAGTGAAATGGAGGCAGACAAACAGTAGTGCCAGAAATTCTATGAAGCCATCTGCAGTACATCAGCACTATTCTGCTACTGATGATTTGGCAGACCATGACTAAAGCCTTTTTTACCTTTTTTATGTTCTTCAAAATGAACACAACCATTTCATCATGTTTTCCACTGCAGGTCTGATTCATTAGTGGGAACAGTTTGGTGTGCAGTTGTGCACTTTGAGGAAAGTATGAAAGTGAGTGAGAATGTGTTTCAGGTTGCATTTGAAGAAAACATTGCTTTTGATTAATTCTCTTTTTCATGCTGAAAGAAAATTTTAAATCCAGCATAATTATAATTGCTAAAACTGTTAATCATTCATAAAATAATGTGAAGCAAATCATTTAATTTACCATTTAAATAACTACAAATGTAATACAATATCTCTTCAACGGCATTTTTTTCATCATTCAATTTGTTTCAATTGATACTCATTTTGATATATTTCCTCAAGTATAGAACAGGAAGTAAGACCTCATATCATCAAACACAGACTGCAAAGTCAACAGTTTATTCCAATAGATCTTGTAGTCACCAACAGATGGTGTGCAATGTCACTAGAAGACTGTCTTAGTGACAACTCGAAACAGTGCACACATACCCGCATTGTGCCACAATCAATCAGTCTATCCAGTTTGCTATCAGAGCCTCTGGGATTTGACTTTGACAAAGGACAATGAAAGTCAATTAGAGAAACACCAAACAATATGATAAAACCTTACTGCACAGTACCCTGGGATACATGATTTTGATCGATCAATAGCGTACAGCAGTTTGCTGTCATCCATTTGCAACACTGCAGTTTGGATCTTAACCAGTATCATTTTGATAAATATTACAATCTCCTTCTTTAAGAAACATGGGGGGATTCGAATCTAATGGCAAGCAATCGTTGTTGGAATTTGTTCCCCCACCCCTATGGTAAGAGATGTTGTTTTAGTGGCTTAGAATTTGATGATTCCAACCTGTACAGGTATGGATCTTAATCAGTATCAGATAAATAATAGCACCTCCATGTTATAATTTTGCAACATGAACGTAAGCTATTTTCCGAGACTTCTGATTCATTAGCTGCTATAGTGCAGTAAACGGAAAAACTATTCGTGCAATAAACAAATGTGTGTATTATAATTATGATAATAAATAAATAAAGGTCAAAATTAAAGGGGTCATCGGACGCCCATTTTCCACAAGTTGGTATGATTCTTTAGGGTCTTCATGTAAAGTTTGTAACATACTTTGGTTAAAATTCCTCAATGGTTGTGTGAAACACGCTTTTTACCTTCTCAAAAACAGCTCTGTTCACAGCAACCCGTTTTGGTGCATGTCTCTTTAAATGATAATAAGCAACTGCTCATCCCACCCCTCTCTTCCATGGGGGTTGTGCACGCGATAGGTAAAGTGCTGCCTTAGTGGACAGTATACAAATGGCTGAGGACGGACATATGCTAATACGGGACAGTTCGTCAGCGGTTGTGGGTCATATTGTTCAGAAAATCCAAACGGCTTAATTATTGAAAATGTTTAGACTTTTTGAGGATGAAAAAAAAAGACTAAATAGATTTTTTTTTCATTGTATGGTGGTTGTGTCCACACACTGCAAAGACATTTATATGCAAACACCATATAAAAGTGAATTTTGCATCCGATGACCCCTTTAAGGCAAAACTTTACAATGGTTAATAATGTATTTACTTACATCAACTAACAATGAGCAATACATTTGTTATAGTATTTATTATTCTGTTGATGTTAGTTAAAAAATGTGTATTTTGTTCTGAATATTGTAATGTACTTTTTTAAGTAGAAGCTTTAAAATAATATACAGGAAGAATAATTTCAGATCTACATTTCATGTCCACATAATTATTTATTTGGTGAGCATTATGCTAGCGTACATGGCAACCAGGACTTTATTTTATGCATCAAAGACTAACTCAGTCCTTTTTCTCTCTAGCAGTCAAGGAGCAAGAATATAGGTTATTATATGACTCTTGGTCTGTAGTAGCAAATAACCATCTGTTTTTAGTCTATCAGCTTAGAATATGCACTTATTATTATCATCTGAAAAATCTACATTAATATGTTGCAGGTCCTTGCATTTAATATTAGTGTACATTCCCAACAGTTATTAAGTGCATTAACTGACCCGATATGCTAATCTCAAAAATCAAATGTGCAAATGTTTTGATAGCAGTATATGTCAAAAATAGATCTCCCAGAAGCATTTCTGTTATATTCTATAAAATGTTATATTTCTGTTATATATTTTCACTGTAAAGCTGCTTTGAAACCAATCGGTATTGTAAAAAGCGCTATATAAATAAAGTTTACTTGACTTGATATTGTGATTGTTATTGTTATTTTAAGGCCTGCTAGAAATTCTTCAATTTTCAGCGCCAAAACAGGATCTTTTTCAAACTGATTTTTAATCATGACTGAGTAGCTTTTTGAAATATGCCACAGAAGTGTCACTGCCATGCATTTACTAATGAAAGCTGATAAGTAATAGGAACCCCATACGCAGAAGGTTGACAGACCACACTCAGCTGGAAGGCAAAAATCAAACTCCAATCAGAAACATGAAGGAACAAAGGTAATACCAAAGCCCTCTACGGAAAGCCTGGCCACTCCCTATTAAGTCCTATTTTACCGAATTTTGGTTGTAGTTCCACCAGCGTTCCACTGGGGGGCGATCGTCCGAGTGCAAAGTGAATGGGAGTCTATGGGGCTAGACGGCTAAATTTGTCTCTTTCACCCGATTGCCGTTGAGAAATCTCAGATTTGAATGTAGGTTTTGCAAGTTCAACATGGGTTATATGTCGAAAGTTGAATGAACGAGTACTTATGTCCTTTTGATTTCTTACAGGTTGAGTTGTTGTTGCCCATAACACGCTAGCATTCTGCTAATGGACGCTGATTGGTCAGTGAAGGACTGATTACGACTAGACATACAGCCTGATGGCATCGTGGCATCCGAAGCGGGACCAGAATGTTAAGGCGGACTTAACTCTTCTAGCCCGTGTATTTACCTGTGTCAGCTGTGTTGTCGATGCCTCGAGAGAAAAAAAAGGGCAGATCGCGAAAGCACCAAAGTGACTGAAGGATTGCCGTAAAGCAGTTCTCTGGTCGTACGATGTGTATGACGTCATTGACATTTTAAAAGACTTTTTAAAGCAAATAAGTGACTCTAAAAAATCTAACACCCAGTAATCTGTAATTTCTTTGCATCTCCTTTCGAAAACAACATTCAAATTACTAGACAAAAAATTATATACTGAGAAAAGTTGATTTTTAGGGGTATATCTCCATAGATCTCCATTCATTCTGCACTCGTCCTGTGAGCGCCCTCATATGGAGCCAGAGTGGAACTGCAACCAGTTCAGAACCCGGAAGTTTACTGCGAGTGAAAGTTCTCCCCATATTAGACATTCTCTGGTAATACTGACTAGCAAAGTTGGTTTAGGCCAAAGGTCAAGGACAGAATTAGTGTCAAGGAGGAATTCAGTCGAGTATGCATTCTCTGCATAAGTAATGGTGTGTTCAAGATGACTCAAATGTGATCAAATGTATTTTGAAATGTTATTTGAATTATTCCAGTTATGCTGTACCTATGTAACAATAAAAAACAAAACAATATTATTTAAAATAAAATAAGAAACATTTATAGAAAGGGTATACTAGGCTTTCGGAATGATAAATGTTAGCCTATATCTGTTGTTATTTCTTAAAGGTGCAATGTGTAAAAATTTTGAGTATCTATTAACAGAAATGCAATATGACATCCATAACTATGTTTTCAGTGGTGTATAAAGAACTTACTTAATAAACCGTAATGTTTTTATTACCTTAGAATGAGACATTTATATCTACATAACCGCGGACACCCCCTTCTATGAAGGTTGACATATTGTGACGTCATATTTCTATCGTAGCCGAACGCGAACAAACAGCGCTACAGAGCGCGTTTCGTCACTACCTTGAAAGAGAAGCAGCAGAAAGCTAGAAGCTAGCCATAAACACCGTGAGTAGTGACTTTTCCCTTGTCAGTGGTGTAAAATATGTAGTTGGATTGTTTCATGTAACTTAGTTCTTCTCCCTCGCTGTGTTATGGCTTTGCTATGTGGGGATAAATGTGCTGGTTACGTTCGTGAGACAGCTGATTAGTACTCGTGTCATTGACCGTAAAACAGTAACGTTACAGGAATCACCAACCCATCGATCGTGGTCGACAAGTCGATCTTGGAAGCATTTTAAGTCGATCGCGAAGAGTTTTCAAAATCAGAGAAAAAAAGCCTATTGTGTGTAGTAAATGGTGTCTAGGGGATGCGGAGGCGCGCGCGCTGTTACAATCATGCCATTTTTGCCGCGCGCACCTTTGGGCTCATGCGGACGCGTCGAGTTTAAACAAGGCTTTACGCTTTAACCAGATCAGCCACAGTAACAGCTCATATTTAGCCAGCTAAACTTTTACTACCCTGTTAGAAAAAATATATAGTTGCATAGTTTCATGTGGTTCTTCTCCCTCACTGTATTATGGGTTTGCTATGTGGGGAGAAATGTGCTGGTTACGTTTGTGAGACAATCAGCTGATTACTATTATTATATTATATATTAAGACCCTTGATCCTCACCTGACTATGGCTTTGTAAACTTTATCCATGATGTGGTTTGTAATGGACTGTGGTACAGAAACAGTGACAATGTTACACACTCTTGGCTTACTCTGGCTATTCTCTGCTGTCTCAGACGACGATATGTTTGTCCCATGTTAGAAACCGTAGCTTCTTCGAAAGGGAGGGGTGAGCAGTGGGCTGAGCCCTTAGTGCAACTCGCAGCCGAACCGCTAGATGTCGCTAAAAATCACACACTGCACCTTTAAACTCAGTTTTTAAAGATAATTATTAATTATGTGTTTATGCAATGGAAAGGAAATTTCGTTTTTTTTTTTTTTTTTCTGTTAGGAATCCTCCTAAAGTTCTTCATTCTTCAGTGAAAGATTTGCTTAATTTACATGGGGGTGTCAACCTAAATTGTTCATATTTTTTAATGTTATTAGATGTGTTTATCTCTACTTATTTGTTTATTTAAAATGTAGTTTTATTACATTTTGAGTTACTTGTTCTCTGATAATTTTCACCTTTGGTACAGCTCTAAAACAGATTAAGGTGCTTATGATGCAGGTTGTTGGACATCTGTCAAGTGTCATTGGTTCTAGAGTGTTATGACATCACATCTGCACCATAGGCAGCATTTTTTTTCTTTTTTTTTCTAATTTTGTTTGCTGAGGATATGGCATAATGAAGTTGTCCTCTAAAACCTTTGTAGTAAAATTTTAATTCACCACCTGTATAATTGTACATTTAATATGTTATCCAGTATTTTAAGTCGTAGGTGAAAATGATTGTTGTTTGGTTCTAATTGGAAGTAATTAATTTCCAATGAGAATTACAGCAACTGTTGGCATGTGGCATGTTCTGCAATGTGACAAAATTTAAAAAAAAAGTTGAACTTTGTGCAAATGAGCACCAATGTAATGCAACTTCAAGCTGCCTTCCTTATCACTGTGCTTCTCTCTCTATCTTTAACATGTTGTTGTTTTTTTTTCTTCTTCTTATCAATATTCAAGCAGGTTCATGGCTGCTGTTTGTAGAGTTAAACCAGATGGGAAATTAAGTGGTATACAGCTGCTTGCCGATGTAAGAGACAGACTCGTTCCCATTATAGAAGTCAGAGATTTCTATTGCAGTCAACTGACACAGCAGTAGACAATTAAGAGTGTAACCGCAGCATACTAAACAGCCAACGCTGATGCAACACAGCCATCTCTCACATCAGTCGTTCCACTCTCTGTCTCATTCATGTTTACCAGTGTCTCTAGGGGCATTCGATTGTATGGCCAGCCGGTGTGTGCAAATATCGATATTGACAGTGTTCAGCAATCTGAGGTCCTTGAATATGGCAGAGCAAATTAACCAAAAGCAGGATGGAAGCTTCGGAGAACAGAGAGATAAACCAAACTTTCCTAGACTGCATGCTGGTACATCAAAGAGCAACACGGTATAAGCTTCAATGGCCTGAGAATTTTTGCTGTAGACTGTTCCACTTTTGGCCTTGGTGGGAAAGTGTTATAGAGTTCTCAAGGAGAGATTAAGAATTGCATATTTTTACTTGCATGTTTGGTTTAGTATGAGAGCCAGGGTCTGAATAGTAACAAGCTGTGAACTCTTAGTTTGGTGGCAGAGATAATAATTATTTAATGGATAATCTACAGTCAGCCGGTCATTATCTCAAAATAAAGTCAGAGGCGACGCAGTGGGGTCTTACTGTATATCACCCTGAAGCGAATTATTTTGCCATACTGATCAGCTGATTGTACATTATCCTGCTTAATACACAGCTACTTGCCAAATGAATGAATGAATAAATGGTCATGAAATATTGATTTGAGTTTAAATTATTCTATTATGTGTGAAGAAAGAGACCATAGAATGGTAAAACTTGAAGTAGGAAATTGGTTTCTTGAGAGAGAACTGTCAGTTATGTTGTTCTCTTACGAGAGGTTCTCTCGTATTGCGTAAGTTTAGCTTACGCTACGGGAAAGATTCATCTTCTCGAGATACTGAAGCCAAAAAATTATCCTTAATTTTTGTAGACCTTGTCAACGCAGTGCAGCAGCTAGCAGACCTAGAGCAGGCTATCTTGCGTGCTCATTGGCTGCTCTGCAGGCAACTGCTGCAGCCTACCAGTGAGCAGGGCGTGACATCACGCCCAATGAAGGGCGCCCGCGCCTTCATGGCGTCACAGCCCGCCAGAATGGGCGTGGCTTCAGCCTATAAAGGAATGGGCTGTAGGCTGCTTCCCTGATTTTTGTCTCTTCAGTGAACTCTTCGCATCGCTGGATCTGAGAGAAGCCATCGCCGCCGTCGAACAGCGAACAGCCAGCTTAGGACAGCGCTGAGGAAGCCGGCCGTCTTCGCCACCTTCAGCCATCCGTGCGAGCTACGCTATCCGGCGACGTATCCTTTTGCCTTGCATTAGATTGATTTTCACATCTCTAAAAGAGCAGCGAGCGTCTTTTTAAAGATGCCTCGCACTTCCTGCGGCTCGTGCAGAGCCCCGCTCAGCGCCGGAGACCGCCATCTGATCTGCGCTCTCTGCCTGGGCCTGGAACATGCCGAGCTCGCCCTCGCTTCCGGGGGTTGCGAGCTCTGTGAGGAACTTCCGTTGGCGACCCTGCGGGCTCGCCTTGAAGCTCTCAGATCTACAGCAGTCACTCCGCCCTCTGTGGGACCGCGCAAGAAGAAGCGCCGTTCCCTGAGACAGCCGGAACCTGTGGCCACAGCGACGCGCTCGCCGGAGAACCTCCCTCGAGCCTCGCTCTCGCCTTCCCCGCCTCCCCTCCCCGACGCGCAGTTGCCGCTCACGAGCCTCACTGCCGTCGCTTCAGAGGATGAGGCCGAGGGACACACCACGAGGGACTGCTGCTCTATCCTGGCATCGGACAGCGAGGAATGGTCGCTTCATTCCGACGCCTCGTCGATCCAGGAATCCACCCGTACCCGCGCTGGAGCTGACGCTGAGCTAATGCGTTTGCTAACCCAGGCCGTGGACCGCCTCGGGCTCGAGTGGTCGCCGCCTGAGGAACCCGCACTGAACAGGCTCGACGGCTGCTTCCTTCAAAGCCGCCGCCGCGCAGCTTCAGCAACGAGGCCCGCTCCATTCCTGCCGGAACTTCACGCGGAGTTGACTAAGTCGTGGAATTCTCCTTTTTCGTCGCGACTACAGTCACCAGCCTCCGCGTCGCTCTCCCGAGTGGACGGCGCCGCCGAGAAAGGGTACACAGTTATTCCACCGGTGGAAGAAACGGTTGCAGCGCACCTTTGCCCGCCCTCCGCGAAATGGCGGTCACGGTCAGCGTTCCCGTCTAAAGCCTGTAGAGCCACGTCCGCCTTGGTCGGCCGCGCTTATGCTGCCTCCGGCCAGGCCGCGTCTGCTTTACATTCCATGGCTGTGCTTCAGATCCTGCAAGCCGACCTCCTCCGTGAATGGGACGAGAAGGGCCGGGATCCAGCTGCTGTTACAGATTTGAGAAGCGCAACGGATCTTTCTCTCCGCGCTACCAAAGCAGCAGCCCAGGCTATCGGACGAGCTATGGCCGCGTTAACCGTTACGGAGAGGCACCTTTGGTTAACGCTCGCGGATATGAGGGAGTCTGAGCGAGCCACATTTCTCAACGCGCAGCTTACCCCCTCTGGTCTCTTCGGCCCAGCGGTTAACGGGACCGTTGATCGTTTTTCTGAGGTACAGAAGACCACGCAGGCCATGAACCTCTTCCTGCCGCGACGCTCGAGTTCCGCCACAGGCCGCTCTCGCGAGAGACAAAGCCAGCCTCCTGTGCGAACCAGCACCCAGCGTCCAGCACAGCCCCAGCCTCAGCCTTCGCAGCGACATCAGGGCGGCCGCCCTAGGTCGCGCTCAGACAGCCGTCATAGACCGCCGCCTCCCAGAGGGCCTCGGCAGAGAATCACGCTGAAGTCTGAGCACGCGAAGCCCTCCTAACAGTAAGAGGGAAAAGACGCACGTGTCCCGCTGCGGCCGGACCGCCGTCAAAATTAATTTCCCTGTCAGTCCCCTTCAAACAGGCTACTGCAGCGGTCCATTTAGCAGCCAACGAGCCGGTTTATTCACCCTCTCGCCTGCACACAAACGCCGTTTTCACGGCGACCCAGAGAAATCTCAAAAAGAGTGTAATGTCTGGTCCGGCTCATGCCGTCAATGTTTTAAGTGTAGTGAAAGTGCCCACGTCCCAGTGCTCACCCCTACACATAAGCACTCAAAATCCTGTGTCACTCACAGAGCACACTCTCATAAAGCACAGAAAAGCCGCTCGAGTGTTGCATGTAAGAAATGTGTCCACAAGTCTGTGCCCACTATCTGCCCGCTCTGTTACACGGTCAAACAAACAGGTTATAAACGTAAGTCTCGTGCCCGCCGGAGAGCGCTCACGCTTACTAACACAAACCTTTCCCTCTCGGCTCCGGTTCAGTTTCACAAGCCAGAAAATGGCGGTCTGAACACGGAGGCCATTCGCCCCCTAGCGGCTCGAATAGCCGCGTGGGAAAAAATCCCAGGGATTTCAGAATGGGTGCTGAGCACAATAAAGCAGGGCTATACACTACAATTCATTCGCCGTCCCCCGCGCTTTCGAGCCCGGACCGCGACAATAGTGAATGCGGAAGTAGCACACCTACTTCACGCAGAAATAGCAAAGCTGCTGTGCAAAGGGGCTATAGAAATGGTACCGCCTTCTCTAAGCGAGTCAGGCTTTTACAGCCGTTATTTTCTCGTGCCCAAGAAGGACGGAGCCTTCAGACCCATCCTAGATCTGAGACATTTGAACAAAGTGCTTGCGAAAAGACCGTTCAAAATGCTTACGACCAGGAAAATCCTCGCGCACGTTCGCCCGAGGGACTGGTTTATCTCTCTAGATCTGAAGGATGCATATTTTCAGATTCAGATAGTACCCCGTCACAGGCAATTTTTGAGATTCGCCTTCGACGGTCAGGTAAATCAATACACCGTCCTGCCATTCGGCCTGTCCCTGGCACCCCGTACATTTACAAAGTGCATGGACGCGGCGCTCGCCCCCCTGAGAAGTCAGGGGCTGCGTATAATGAACTATCTGGACGATTGGCTGATATTGGCACAATCAGAGACAGAACTTCTATCTCACAGAACAGTGCTACTCAGTCATCTGGAAAGCTTGGGTCTCACGGTCAACTGGACCAAGAGCTCACTACTGCCCAGCCAGTCAATTTCCTTCTTAGGAATAGAACTGGACTCGGTAACCATGACGGCTCGTTTGTCGACACAGCGCACGCGCCGTGTTCGCCACCTAGCCGCTTCTTTCCAGAAGGGCAGCTTCCTCCCTTTAAAAATTTTTCAGAGGATGTTGGGCTGTATGGCATCAGCTGCAGCGGTGCTCCAGCTGGGCCTACTGCGCATGCGCCCACTCCAACGCTGGCTGAATGCTCGCGTGCCCCCCCGAGCCTGGGTATCTGGCGGTCGGAAAATCAGAGTGACTCAGACCTGCATAGCAGCTCTGCAGCCCTGGTTAGTGGCCAGCTGGTTCCAGCAGGGAGTAACGATGGGAACCGTCTCTTACCGGAAAGTCATCTCAACAGACGCGTCCAACTCAGGTTGGGGAGCGCTATTCGAGGGCAGACCGGCCTTTGGCCAGTGGTCAGACCGGGAGAAGGAGTTTCACATAAACTGTCTGGAAATGATGGCGGTCGAGAACGCACTGCAGTGCTTCCTCCCGTTCATACAGGGCCAGCATGTTCTTGTCCGTTCGGACAACACATCTGTGGTTTCCTATATAAACCGTCAGGGCGGTGTCAGATCCAGAAAACTCTGCAATCTGACGGAACGCCTCCTTATTTGGTCTCAGACACACCTGCGCTCGCTGAGGGCGACGCATGTGCCTGGCCATCTGAACGACGGCCCAGACAGACTCTCAAGAGACAATGTTCCCCCAGGGGAGTGGTCCTTACACCCCCAAACGGTCCAGAAACTGTGGCGCCTATTCGGCAGAGCGGAAGTCGACCTATTTGCATCAAAAGACAACGCTCAATGCCCGATGTTCTTCTCGAAGGACGAGGACGCGCTGGCCCAAGTTTGGCCCAGCCTCCCGCTATATGCTTTCCCTCCGGTCTCTCTGTTACCACAGGTGATCAAGAGAATCAGGGAAACACGCCACTCGGTGCTCCTCATAGCCCCGCGTTGGGAGAATCAGATTTGGTTCCCGGAACTAGCACAGCTGTCGCTTACAGCTCCGTGGCCGATCCCGGTGAGGGCAGATCTCCTCTCTCAAGCTCGCGGCACGATCTGGCATCCCCATCCAGAGCGCTGGTCGCTGCATGCATGGCTGATCAACGGGTACTCGTTACCCTGCCAGAAGGAGTGATTAACACGATCACACAGTCTAGAGCCCCTTCCACGAGAAGGCTCTACGCGTCTAAATGGTCGGTGTTCTCTGGCTGGTGCACCGACAGAGGTCTGGACCCGCGGACATGCGGGGTGGCGCATCTGCTCACTTTCCTACAAGAGCTGTTGGATAAGGGAAGGTCCCCTTCCACGCTCAAAGTGTACGTGGCGGCCGTAGCAGCGTTTGCAGAACCAACGCACGGCCAGCCGCTGGGGAAACATCAGTTGGTCATCCGCTTCCTTAGAGGAGCTAGAAGGATGAATCCGCCGCGCCCCCCGTCGGTTCCTATGTGGGATCTTTCACTGGTCCTCGAGGCCCTGAAAGCTTTTCCCTTCGAACCACTGGACTCCGTGGGGTTGAAATATCTATCACTGAAAACGTTTTTTCTGACTGCGCTGTCATCAGTAAAACGCGTAGGGGATCTAGACGCGCTGTCTGTCAGCGCGTCGTGTCTTGAGTTTGGACCAAATGACTCTAAAGTTTTTCTCAGACCTAGACACGGCTGTGTCCCTAAAGTGATGGGCACTCCATTTAGAGCGCAAGTTATTTCACTATCTGCTCTCGCAGTGTCTGACAGTGAAAGCGATGTAAACCTCCTCTGCCCCGTCAGAGCGCTGAGGAGCTACATTACGCGCACCGCCTCCTTCAGGCGCTCGGAACAGCTTTTTGTTTCGTTTGGAGGGCGCACCAAGGGTTTCGCCTCCTCGAAACAGAGCCTGTCCAGATGGATAGTAGACGCTATAGCGACCGCTTATGCGTCAAAGGATCTGCAATGCCCTCTGGGCATCAGGGCTCATTCCACGAGAGGCGTCGCCTCTTCGTGGGCATGGTCCAACGGGATTTCTATCCACGACATATGTGTAACGGCGGGCTGGAGCTCCCCGTCTACCTTTGTCAGGTTCTATAACCTAGAACTAAAGGGGACTAGCTGCACTAAACTAGCTGCACTAAAGGGGTTATGCCATGTGCCTATACAGACCCGCGCCCGCGCTGCTCTGTATTCCCTATGTGTGCTTATGTACAAGTGATGGCCCGCGAAACGGCCGGCCACCTTATTTTTCCACTTATGGGGTTCCCCCCTAAGTTCGGGGTCTCATGTGGATGCTTGGCGCGCACAGCGTTGACAAAGTGTTCCCGTAGCGTAAGCTAAACTTACGCAATACGAGAGAACCTCTCGTAAGAGAACGATACTCAGTTACTAACGTAACCTCGGTTCTCTCTAGAAGAGGGAACGAGTATTGCGTAACCGGCCGTGCTCGCGCCACGAGCGACTTCGCTTCAGTCGACAAAAACCAGGGAAGCAGCCTACAGCCCATTCCTTTATAGGCTGAAGACACGCCCATTCTGGCGGGCTGTGACGCCATGAAGGCGCGGGCGCCCTTCATTGGGCGTGATGTCACGCCCTGCTCACTGGTAGGCTGCAGCAGTTGCCTGCAGAGCAGCCAATGAGCACGCAAGATAGCCTGCTCTAGGTCTGCTAGCTGCTGCACTGCGTTGACAAGGTATACAAAAATTAAGGATAATTTTTTGGCTTCAGTATCTCGAGAAGATGAATCTTTCCCGTAGCGTAAGCTAAACTTACGCAATACTCGTTCCCTCTTCTAGAGAGAACCGAGGTTACGTTAGTAACCGAGTATCGTTTTCAATCTATGGAAATATTCTATAAAATAGAAAGCACATCATAGGCAAGAAAGCGCTCAATATTGTTGGATGAACTATTTGAAACGAGGACGTTGTGTCTGTTGTTTCGAGGAGAGGTCATAAGTAGGAACAACAAATCACTGCATCCCCTCATTTTTCTTCAATTACTTTTTGTATTTGCTTGTGTTCTTCATGCCACACACATTGTTGTCTTGTACTTATTATAACACTATAATGTACAGTAATTAAGTACTTACAAACCATTTGCAAACTATTAGTTTATAGTTAATTATATTGTACAAGTCTACCTTCTTTATATATGAATAGACTATATACAAATAGTGAGTTCTTCATTAATTGTCACTGTAATTAACACAATTATTGTTTAAGTAGCTCATATGTGAAGAGTTAAATACTGTTTTTTTATGCTTTGTTAACAACTTATTAACTGTATATAGTTCTCACTTTAGATTAGGTCACAAAATGTCATTAAGTGCTTTAAACCAACCTTTATTAGACATTAATTTTATTGTGTGTGTGTATGTGTGTGTGTGAGTGTGTGTGTGTGTGTGTGTGTGTGTGTGTGTGTGTGTGTGTGTGTGTGTGTGTGTGTGTGTGTGTGTGTGTGTGTGTGTGTGTGTGTGTAACTGATTGTGAATGCAATTAATGTCTAATAAAGTTTGGTTTGCACTTATTTCACATTTTCCGTGACCTCACCTAAAGTGAGTAAAAACGGTTTACTCCTAATAACCAATTAACAATTCCTTCTTAGAAGAAAGAAAGAAGTTAAATTTGTGGTAAACCTAATTTTTACTTACTCATTGCTCACAACCAGCAGTGCTCGTACCCAAGAAGTAAGCATAACATTAGACCTGTTTGTTTGATGCAGTATTATAATTCACATTTATGCTGACATTTTGATAAGAACATAGTCAACTTAGGAAAAGTTTTTTTTTCTTTTTTTTTCTGTTGACTCATATTTATATTCACACATGTAAATATAACCACCCACAGGACTTGCCTCCCATGACCAGTCACGTCCGTTTTGTAGAAGCTCAGCCTAGCCCCGTACCGTAGAGTATTGTAAAGTCTGCATCTCCTCAGCCGTGTTGACATCTAATTAACGCTCTCTCTCCCTGTGGAGGTAGCTGTGGTGTCCTCTGAGAGAAACACACCCTGGACATCCCTCCTGTGCACTACCTGGAAGATGCTAAGATAATGTTTAAAGATAAAGAGAGACACCACTTTGTCTAGCAGATTTTGTTTTTAATTTCGACTTTGCAATCAGCCTGGGGGCTTGAGAGCTTAATGAACTGTTTTTGCTGTAAACCACTAAACTTCCTGTACTGCAACACAACAATGGTTTTACCAAGTTCCTGTTCCTTATGGCAGCTCAAAACCAGACTGTCAGTCAAGCATATTTTGATCCTCTGACCTTTTGCCTCTTGACATCCCACGTCGTGGGAACAAAATTTGCTTTACTGACAATTTTGAATAAACCATGTAAAACTGCATTTTTTAAGGCCCGTTCACACCAGGATCGAGAACTATAAAAATAACTATATTTTTATTTATTCTGTTTATTATATGTACACACTGCTGTTATGTCATTTGCCACTTTAAATACTTAAAGGGATGAATTATTCCCAATAATGTACACCCAAAAATGAATTATTTATTCACCCTCAAGTTGTTCCAAACCTGTATGAATTTCTTACTTCTGCTGAACACTAAAGAAGATATTTTAAAGAATGTCTGTAACCAAACAGTTAAAGGTACCCATTGACTTCCATGGTAGAAATTCATACAGGTTTGGATCAACTTGAGGTCGAGTAAATGATGACAGAATTTTCATTTTTAGGTGAAATATCCCTTTAAGACCTTTAAAGTAGAATGGATTTGGATTGGCTGTTAGTTTTTATTGTTCATCAGCTGGAAAAATTTTTTTGATTTGTTGACATTTAGAACTAAAACCATATCTTTATTGTTATCGATGTCATTATAGGTATTGTCGTTTGGTGTGAATGGGCCTTTAGTCAGTAGATATACCAGTAGGTTGCATTTGTTGCATTCATTTATTTCATTTCAATGGAGAGGAAATCTCAGATAGAGACAGTTGTGCTGTCACCTATGCAAGGGCCTCTCACTGACTAGAGGGGAGAATATTACTTAATATAATGATCTTTAAAGTTTGTTTAACAACTAATATGGGGAGGATTTAGATTAAATGATCTCAGAGAGTTCACTACAGCTGCAGTTTTCAGTAAACATGAGGAGAGATCATAAAATCATGTGGTTTTTATGAGGCTCAGGTGTCCACAGGATTGTATTTTTATGGGTAGGTTAAGATAAAAGATAAGAGCACTGAAGCCCTAAGTAGAGTCTAGAATCACCTGTGAAATGGAGAGTAGAAATCTTCCCTCAGTCCTCCATACAGAAGTGGATAATGGATCACCATTGAATGATAAACGCTATAATGTTGTTTGAGAGAAAAGGGGTCTACAAAGAGGTTCTTGTTATTCAGAACTTAAATCTGTAACTTAAAATAGCAGTAAAAAACTGCTTATTTCTGATTTATTTCTGTAAAGCATATGCCAAACTAATTTCAAGCTCAAGCACTTAAACTTCATTCATTAAAATGGAAAGAAAAGTTAATTTTTTTTTTTTGTCATCTTTTAAAATGTTGATATCCTAAAGATTTCTGTCATTTTTAAACCGGATGGATTGTATTAAAGTTAGAGAAACATCATGGATTTCTTAAAATGTATTAATGTGTAATACCTGTGCTGTTTTTTTTCCCCCATAGAAAGAAAAACAAGAAAAACATTGTTTACCAATTAAGAGAATATTCCCAAGAAAACATGTTTTGTTTGCAGCATCTGTATTGGAGAAAGAAAACAATCCAAAATCAACACTGAATAAACATTTTTAATTAATATTATTATTTCTTAAGAAATTGCCAGATGCCATCTTAAAAATACACAGCATGGGGGCATGGCAAAGAAAAGACATATCTGCCAAAGTAGTGAAATTATTTAAAATGTACCTTATGTGTTGGAGTTTAATATATGTATCCAATATATTAAGGCATGAAAATGAACTATAGTAGGAAAATTGAATGGTAATGTGGCAGGATGGGTTAGCACCCCTCCCACCTGTTTTAGATTTGACCAATGGCCAGGGTTCCGGTGCGTATAAGAGCATGAGCTACCAGTTCCTTGGCATGCGTCATTATTCGGGGTCGTGACGTCATCTATGCGCCCTGCTGCTTTCTGCTGCTTTCTGCTGGGTTCAGCTGGGTTCAGCGTAATGTGCTGCTTGTAAAATTTGCGAAGCTGTTTATCCACTGGCGGTGCTGTTGGCGGGTCTATGGGCTTGTTTGGAGAGTTGAATGTGGACATTTGAGACAGTGTACGATTTATCGGCGCTTCATGCCAACGAGCTTGTCGGAGACATTCGCCTCTATCTATCGCATAGTCTGGGGATGGTGATTCTGGGACAGCGTCCTTGGTTGCATGCTATAAGGACGATACCTACCTTCTGAATGAGTATTATCTGCCCTGTGTTTCGCTATACGACTTTGTTCGCCCTATGCCTCATCAACGGCTGTTCTGTTTGGGTTCCGTTTTGTGTGTGCTGTTTTGTTGCGAGTGAGTCGTCTCGAGTGGACCGTTCAAGTGAACCGTTCAGGTGAACCATTTCAAGTGAACCGTCCTAAGTGAGCCATTCAAGTGAGCCATTTCAAGTGAATCGTTCCAAGTGAGCCATTCAAGTGAGCCATTTCAAGTGAACGGTTTTCATCGAAGGATGACTTTGTGTTTGTGATATATTTTGAGTTTGTTGTTTCCTTTTTTTGGTTTATTTCCTTAACTATTTGAGACCGAGTATTTTTGAAGTTATGTTTTGTTTTGAACCAAATTATCGTACTAGTGAATTTATATATATGTTTTTTTGATGGTTGAATTGTATTGCTGAATTTGTGTGATTTGTTGTTATTTTTTTGCATAACATTGCTTTTTAATGTCTTTTTTTCTGTTGTTTGTTGGCAGGGCCTGGGCATCCGGGGGCAGATGAGAGGGCAATTAGGTGGTAGGGTCCTCACTGTGTGTCGTGGTCTTCTCTGACATGAGTCGTGGAGTGTGTGCTGGGCTGGGGTGTGTGCATTGAATAGAGCACTCTACATAGGTGATACCTCGAGACTGCCCTTGGGTATGCCCAGGTTTCCCTGCCACCCACTCTAGAACCTAGTAAATTGAAGAGAGTGATTGCTGGTCAACACCTTTTACAGAAAAAGAACTGTCTTTTAACAATTAATAAAACATATATGTTTTTCAATCACCTATGTCTCTGACTCCAACTGTGGTTAGGATCTGTGCGTGCCTTAGCTATATTAAATTCTTGGGGCGAAATTCCCCAAGTGGCGTAGTCGGAAATAGTAAACTGAATTGAGCGTGGGTATAAATTGTTGTTACGCCCAATGTCATATAGAATAGAGCTCCCGCTCCCGCACCACTTTGCCACAGTAAGAATGGTCCAAAACATTCCATATCATGGACCACCAGAGACCTATTGTAACTGAATTTATAAGGAAATGAAGACAACTTGTTCTGTTACTTATCCTACTTATTCATTCCAACAGATAGCAGGAGTGAAAATAGATGACATGGTGAGAGAAAGCACAGCATTATACTATTGAAATAATTGATTTATTTTGTTAATGAAGATGCTTTTTGTCATTTTGAAATCCCATATTAGCCGTTTATGTGTCACCGCATAAATAAACGTATAGATGGATGGCGGATCTCGCCTTCTGTATTGCCATGGAATAGAGATGAATTCTGGTCATTTAGCCATAGTGTTATTTGGTGGAAATTTACTTTTTAAATTCCTTATTTTGTGTAGAATTTTACTTTTTGAATTCCTTATTTTGTGTAGAATTGATGTCACATGGGGACCTGGAGCAGCAAATTGACTCATGGAACTTTTCATCCAGTCCCCAATGGCTGCTGTCATCAGTCTTGGCAAAGCAGTGAAAAATGGCTATAGAGGAAGACTCGCTTGTTTCATCTCACTGTTATTATCAGGAGATACGTTAGCACCTTTAGATATGTGTGGAGGATTATTAATCAAATGTATTAAAACTATGATATCTTTTGTTACAATGGAGTGTTCTGAAGAATAACAACATGAACGAGACCTGAAAGTGGTTTTAATTTCACATTAAAGTCTTGCAGTTGGCTGATGCTCTTGAGACCAAATGTTCTCTTAAATGACTCCATTTCATTTGCTCTATATTCAGTCTGAGAAAGGTGTGGTGATGTGATCTTTCCCATCACTTCCCCTGATACAAACCAGTTGTTAAATGCCCTGAGGCAGCCACTGACCAATCGGACAAATCCACAAGGAGAAAGACTTTACTATGAGAGATCAGCTGAATGTATGTCCATTTTCTGTGATGTGCATAAATCATTTATAATAATTATGGAAATATTCCATACATTTTTTTTTTCATGGTGGCTTTAATTACTTTTTAAAAATAAATTTATAATATATGTCATTCATCATGTAATATATTAAAGTATTCCATAATTCTTTCAGTCAGACTAATTCAAATGAGGTCTGTGCCTTTTTGAATGATTCATCAAAACGACTGGCTCGAAAGAGTCATTTGTTTGTGAACAGGACTACACTGGTTGTGCTGTATGTTTTTGATTTACTAAAAATAACCATTTCATATGAGTCACTTAGTGAGTGAATCGGACTACTCTGGCGTACGAAATGGCGTGCAGTTTTCGAAGACAAATCGATATAAAGAATTGTTTCCTGGTTGGTTTTTACCTAATCAAATTACATTCAGACCTCAAACCCTGCTATTATTTTGGTGGCAAAAAACAAAGTTTTGAAAAGCACTAAAGTCTTGCTCACAACTGTATCATAATTGGGTTCCTAACTCTAAGCTTTTTACATTGTGGCAGTCTAGTGGTCAAAACTATGAAAAAGTACCTTCCAAACTGCTGTCTGGCTTTAGATTGGGTCTAGCAACGGATTCTTCATGAAGATTTGGTTTTGTTTAAAAATCACAAAACAAATGTAATTCATTATGAAATATTAATATTTTTACCCAGCTCTAATGTACATTTTCTATACTTTTGTACAATAAACAATTATGGTGCTGGTCACCACTTGATCTCCAATGTAAAATCTCGATCCTGATAAAATCATTTGAGAAGCTCTGTTATAGTTGGCCCATTAGCGTTGTGTTTACTATAGACCTTATTCACAGCAGCGCCATCTTTGATTTTAAATGGGAATGAAAGCGAGGCTGTGAGGGACAGATATGCATCTCGTCAATGGACTGTACTGTTATTTAATGTGTTTTTGGATTGTTCTGCTCATGAAACACTGGAAAAAATATCTTTCCAAGAAATTTCAGTTGACAAAACTCCCGACAATACAAGCTGTGAAAAATTGTAAGTAATTTACGAGCTTTATACAGCTTTTTAAGCTTCTTTTCTGTGTCACAGTATGTTTGCAGCAGCAAAATACAAAATAAATAAATAAAATAAGGCCAAGACTGCACTTTAAAAGAGATGGTGGTGTAAGAAGAATCTTTTACAGGGTGTTTGCCTTTGTTCTTTCATCATGGCCTCCACTGTCACTTTGTAATGGCAGTCATTCAGTGTGTCACCATTTTCCTTTATCCATCAAAGAGACAGCATTCAGCACATTATGGCTAGCTGAATATTAAATGTCTGAGTTTAATAGCCACATGACAGCTGAGCCCTTTGAAATAGCATTGAGATATTAGACAGTGTGATACAGTATATGACAGATCATCTGTGACTAAATACATTTTGATGTGCAAGGGTATTTACAGATATTGTGTCAGATATCAAATTCCCTTACTTTCATTTTACAGAGTGAGTAAGGCAGACAATTAACAAATCATGTATTAAATTATATTTTGATGTATGACACCAGCAGATTGACATTTTCTTAAAAACTTCAAAATCTATAGTATCTTTTTATTTGCCTTCTAAATAATGGCTTTATTTATAGAACAGTGGATTAATAGTGACAGGCAATGATAATGCAGCTATTTAGCAGTTTTTTTTTTTTCTTGTTTATTTGTGACTAATAGTCCAGGTCATCGTGTCACTTGTCAAGCATCTTATTAAGCCACTTGCTGAAAATGTGAAGATACATTGTGACTTTCCTGCTCATATGTTCCTGTTGATGGTTTATTGTGAGGAATATTGCATATAGCCTAGTGTGTGTTGGCACATGGAGTTCTGGAGGAAATAAACTTTAGACTAAATATCCTCTGATTGTAAATTTCTAGATGGAGTCAATGACACACAAATGTGTACGTGCTGAACCCTTTACCATTATAGTCCATTAAAGCCTTAGTAAACACACTAAAATTGCCATTGATTTGTTTTCTTTCTTTTTTTATCTTTCTCTTTTTCTTCTTACCTCAACCACAGTCTATACATTGTCTGATTGCCTAATATTTCATGGACCTGGTCATACAACACCACATTCGGTTAGTGAATGGGGGATAAACAATTAATCAAAACGATTGTAGCTGATTTGACTTTATCAAATGTTTTAATATAAACTATGTTGGTAGTTCTCAATGCATGTAATTGTAATGACACATTTTTGAAAGGTGTTTGCTTGATAGATTTCCCAAAAGAGCAAACACCTTTCACATGAAACCATTAGAGTTACATAATTCAACACAATAATAATTCCACAGCCTAATTGCTACATTATGATCATACCATATGTGAATTCACAATGGATGTGATGAGTGAATCCAATTATTCAGTTTTGTCAAATGCAAATGTTCAATCAATCTACTTGAATGCAACTTTTTATTTATTTATTGTAATAGGACCCTTCTTGAAATCTATTAGACTTACATGGAGCTGTGTCATGTTTACCGTGGCCTTTACAAAGTGTTGGCTGCTCTTGACGGCTATTCTTCGCCTCCTGTCATAAATCAATGTTCACCAGGTCTGCAGAATCTACAGGCATTCTGATAGCCTTTCTCCCTTAGTCCCGCTGCTCTGGCCTTTCTCCCCCATTTTTAAGCCAGTCTTTCTGACCAAATGTTTGTTTTGGTTTTGTTTTTTTTGGTCCTGACTGTATATTTTATCATTGTCTTTGTTGTACTATCTAAAAATAAGGCATTGCCTATTGTGTTTTACCGTCACTTTATGTTAGCCTACTGTTTTTTCCCCCACACTTGTTCGCTCTTTTTCTGTTGATCTGATCACTTATCTTCTTTCCGGAACTGCCTGGTTATTTGTCCTGCATCATGTCACTGCAGAAGCATCGTCTCACTCTCAGGAAGAGCATATTTTAGCATATTTTTCTCATGTGTTTTTGTGTGGCCCCTCTGACATCTGCAGTATTTTGTGACATGTGACCTAAAAACTAAAGGGTGTACAGGAGAACGTCTCGGTTACGTATGTAACCCTCGTTCCCTGAGTAGGGAACGGAGACGTTACGTCGGATGACGACGAATGGGGTTTCGCTTAGAAAGCCTATCAACTTCGAGTATTACAAAACGAGCCAATGGCAAGGAAATGCCATGGGTCTGCGGAATTTGCATGACGTAACTCCACCCCACCTCGTGGGTATAAAAGGAGGAAGTCCGCAACAGCAGTTTATGTTTCTTCGCTGAGGAGCCAAGACTGAGCTCAGGCGATCCCCGCGGTACAGCGGAAAGTGGCAGGCAGACGTAACGTCTCCGTTCCCTACTCAGGGAACGAGGGTTACATACGTAACCGAGACGTTCCCTTTCGTTGTCACTCCGAGTTACGTCGGATGACGACGAATGGGGTTACCAGTCTAATCACGCCACCTTCTCAGCTGTCTTCCAGTGCCCTGCGTAAATCGAGATCCCTGTCCTAGACTGGACGAAGGACTCCATTTAACACAGGAATACCAAGGTACACTGGGAAGCATATCCCAAGCTAGGGGAAGTATGCAATTAATGCCAACCCAGAGGGGGAGGGACTTAGAGAATACACATATGACCCGAAGGAACATATGGAGAACACTGGGGTGTCCAGCCGCAGGTGGAATATTTCAACCCCAGGGGTGGCAAGGTGGCTTGCCAAGGGAAAGACACATGCTCAGAGAGGCTTACAGTGGAAATACACATGTGGGGGTCGCTCAGGGGAGTGACCATGCACACGGGAGGCACCTAGACGACGCGCAGGCAAGAGACACTGGCGCCGACGTCAGGAGTGCTGGAGGAACTCAGGGCTTTCGGAAAAGCTCACCTGAGGAGAATATCGCACGTATCCAGTCCGAGGAGTGGAATGGCGAGCAAGCGAAGACACCTGAGCGGGTCCGGTACTAGCTAGTTGAAGCGAGTACATGAGAGGACACTGGCTCCACTCGGAGATTATAGAATCTGGCGAATGTGTTAGGTGTCGCCCAGCCTGCAGCTCTGCAGATGTCTGTTAGCGAGGCGCCATGCGCTAGAGCCCAAGAGGGGCACGGTCGACCTTGCTGCTGGTAAGCCAAGGCAATGGCGTCCACTATCCAGTGAGACAACCTTTGCTTGGAGAGAGCCTTTCCCTTCAGCTTCCCACCATAACAGACAAAGAGCTGGTCTGAGGTCCTGAAACACCGCGTCCTGCCTACATAGGCGCGAAGAGCGCGTACTGGACAGAGCAGTGCCAAGGCTGGGTCTGCCTCCTCCGGGGGCAGCGCTTGCAGGTTCACCACCTGGTCCCGAAAGGGAGTGGTAGGAACCTTGGGCACATATCCGGGCTGGGGTCTCAGGATCACGTGAAGGAAAGCCGGTCCGAATTCCAGGCACGCTTCGTCGACGGAGAATGCGTGCAGGTCCCCTACCCTCTTGATGGAGGCCAGTGCAACCAGGAGCGTTGTCTTCATTGACAGGAACTTAAGCTCGACTGACTGCAGGGGCTCAAAGGGAGCACTCTTCAGGGCAGTTAGAACCACTGAGAGGTCCCAAGAGGGAACGAGAGGAGGGCGAGGAGGATTTAGTCTCCTCGCTCCTCTCAGGAACCTGATGACCAGGTCGTGCTTCCCTACCGACTTACCTTCGACTAGGTCATGGTGTGCGGCAATGGCGGCAACATAGACCTTAAGGGTGGAGGGAGACAGCCTTCGCTCCAACCCCTGCTGAAGGAAGGAAAGCACAACGCTGATCGAGCATCTCCGGGGGTCTTCTCGGTGAGAAGAGCACCAGACGACGAAGAGGTTCCACTTCAACGCATAGACGTGTCTTGTGGACGACGCTCTAGCGGAAGTGATGGTAGCCGCCACCGCTGGTGGAAGGGTACTCAAACCTACCTCGAGCCGTCCAGGAGCCACACGTGGAGGCTCCAGAGATCGGGGCGAGGGTGCCACAGGGTGCCCCGTCCCTGAGAAAGAAGGTCCTTCCTCAGAGGAATGGGCCAGGGAGGTGCTGTCGCGAGGAGTGCAAGTTCGGGGAACCAGGTCCGGCCAGGCCAATACGGCGCGACCAAAATGACCTGCTCCTCGTCCTCCCTGACCTTGCGCAAGGTCTGCGCAAGAAGGCTCACTAGGGGAAAAGCATATTTGCGGCCCGGCGGCCAGCTGTGCGCCAGTGCATCCGTGCCGAGCGTGCCCTCGGTCAGGGAAAAATACAGGGCGCAATGGGTCGAGTCGTGAGAGGCAAACAGATCGATCTGTGCGTCCCCGAACTGGTCCCAAATCAGCTGAACCGACTGGGGATGGAGTCGCCATTCTCCAGGGAGGGGCTGAAGCCGTGAGAGCTCGTCGGCTGCACAGTTCAGGGCTCCGGGAATGAAAATGGCTCGAAGCGACCTCAGATGCTTCTGACTCCATAGAAGGAGGTGGCGGGTGAGTTGTGACATACGGCGGGAGCGTAGACCACCTTGATGGTAGATGTACGCTACAGTAGCGGTATTGTCTGAGCGGACTAGTACGTGTTGACCCCTGAGCAACGCCCGGAAGCGGTGCAGGGCAAGGCGTACTGCCAACAACTCGAGGCAATTGACATGCCATAGCCACTGGGGTCCTGTCCAGGAGCCCGCAGCAGCATGTCCATTGCACATGGCGCCCCAGCCCGTGGTGGAGGCATCCGTGGAGACCACAACATGCCGGGAAGCTCGTTCCAGGGGGACACCCGCCCTGAGAAAACTGAGGTTCGACCACGGGGTGAGGAACTGACGGCAGGTCGGAGTAACTGGTACCCGGAGCGTGCCTTGATGCCATGCCCACCTCGGGACTCGGTCGCGAAGCCAAAGCTGAAACGGTCTCATATGAAGCAATCCGAGCGGCGTGACCACGGCTGCAGATGCCATATGCCCCAGGAGCCTCTGAAAATGTTTCAGTGGAACCGCATTCTTGCTCCTGAGATGTCTCAGGCAAGTCAGCAGTGACTGCGCGCGCTCGCTCGTAAGCTGCGCGGACATGGCGACCGAGTCGATGTCCATACCGAGAAAAGAGATCCTCTGCACGGGGCAAAGTTTGCTCTTCTCCCAGTTGACCCGAAGGCCCAGATGAGCTAGGTGCCGGAGCACTAGGTCCCTGTGTTTGCAAACCTGATCTCGAGAGTGAGCTAGGATCAGCCAGTCGTCGATATAACTCAGGATGCGAACCCCGTGTTCCCGAAGGGGAACAAGGGCAGCCTCGACGACCTTCGTGAAGGTGCGAGGAGACAGGGCTACCCCGAAAGGGAGAACCGCGTACTGGTATGCCTGCCCCTCGAAAGCAAACCGTAGGAACGGTCTGTGTCGAGGAAGAATGGAGACATGAAAGTAGGCGTCCTTCAGGTCGATCGCTGCAAACCAATCCTGGGCCGCACGCATTCGAGAACGCGTTTGGGGAAGAGCATCTTGAACGGCAGCCTGTGAAGGGAGCGGTTCAGCACGCGCAAGTCCAGGATTGGCCGTAACCCACCGGTTTTCTTGGGGACAGTGAAGTAGGGGCTGTAGAACCCGGACCTCATCTCGGCTGGAGGGACAGTCTCGATTGCACCCTTCGCCAGCAGGGTGGCAATCTCTGCTCTCATGATAGGGGCATTGCCACCGACCAAAGTGGAGCGGACTCCCCTGAAGCGGGGAGGAGACCGTGCGAACTGAATCGCATAGCCGAGCCTGATGGTGCGCGCGATCCAGCGGGACAGACGGGGAAGCTCTAACCAGGCTCCCAGGAACTGAACCAGCGGGATCAAGCGGACGACAGGCGTCCTCCCGGAGGGGCAGCGAAGCGGAGTAACTGGCCCAGACGTGGACGGCATAGCGGCCCGGTGTGGGGGCACAGTTAGCAACCGCGCCCTGACAGAGGGGGCCAGGGGAGGACCATGCTGGTCGTCCCGCGGGGGCCTGCTCTGCCAGGGGTCTGGCGACAGAGGGGGACAGGGGCGAAGCGGTCCGTGGACGGCACGCCGTGTCAAGCACCTCTAGGACAGAGGGGGACGAGGAGAGCACGGCTTGTGGGCGGGAACTCTGTCTTCCCAGAGACGGGAGAGTCAGTTCTTAGGAGAATAAGGATTTTTCCCCGGCCCTCCACCGGGGAAAGGAGTGGTCCTGCTACCAACTCCTGGAAGAACTGAGTCCCATCTCTGTGGAGCCCGTCTCAGGAGCGCCGCTTAACCCGGGCACGTAGCGGGGGGCGGGGCTGGAGAGGGCTGTGGCGTCCGCCCGCGCCTTCCAGAGCCGGCCCGTCTCTTTAAACGGGAGGGGTGGGAGCCTCGGGGGGGGGGGGGCGCCTTCGGCAGTGGGCAGACCGAGGGATCTGAGCGGACGGCGGCCCATCGGGACAGAATCACGTCAGTCTGCACATGGGCGGTTGAGAGCTGTTGGGCGAAGTTCTCAACCGCACCGCCGAAGAGGCCGACCTGGGATATGGGAACGTCGGACAGACGGGGCCGCGCGACATTCAGCACATCAGACAGGTTCAGCCACAGAATGGTAGGCATCACCTGACCCAGGGAGCGTACGGCCACTTTCGTCGCTCGGAGAGCAAGGTCAGTGGCGGTGCGCGACTCAGTGAAGAGCCCTGGGTCAGTCCCGCCCTCGTGCAAGTCCATGAGCATCTGGGTCGAGGACCAGCAAGATGGCCATGGCCTGCAGAGAGGCGGCTGCCAGTCCCGTGGTGCTATAGGATCTCGCCACAAATGTAGACGAAAACCATAGACCACGGGCGGGTGCTTAGGATTGCGCCGAGAAGAAGCACTCTGAGGACACATAGCATCGCAACAGAGCGTTCAGCCGGGGGAACCCCAGTGTACCCGTGACAGCGACCCCATCGAGGGGGGAAAGGCGGATGAGATCAGCGAGCGGTCCCGAGAAAACCAGGGGGTCTTCTGGGACTTCGAGATCTCATCATGCACGTCCGGGAGGGAAGGTATTGGGGTTTGCCGTGGACGAGGGTCGGCGGCCTTACCCAAAAACCAATCGTCCCAGGAAAGCATGGCCGTCATCTCTGGATCAGACTCAGGCACAGCCGTATGCACACCAGAGGGTGGCAGCTGTGACGAGTCGTCACTTCGCAGAGAATCAAACCCACCTTGTGAAGCTGCTACAAACATAGTATCATCCTCTGTAGCTTTAAATGAAACACACGGGCCACCAGAGGGTAGACTCGTGGGAATCACCTATTCACTAGCGGGCACCGCCGTTGAGGGGAGGCTGGGGTCACGGACACGGAGTCGGCGCCTTGTTCCAGACCAACACCCTCAGGTCACCCTGGCCACCAGCCGAAGATCGGGGGGTGGATGAGGGGACTCTCACTCTTGCGAGTTCACCGAGTCTCGACCTATATGACGCGATGATCATGTTCCCACAGAGAGAACATGAGTCATCCACGAGCGCTGCTCTAGTATGATCAAGCCCAAACATACCAGACAACGCTCGTGCCCATCAGAGTCCGATACCAAGCTGCCGCAACCATTCGTTTTTTTTTTTTTTTTTTAATGCAACGGGCGAGCCGTCTTTAAAAAGACGTGCCGCGTGCGCTCTTTTAGAGAGAAAACTCAAGTGTTGAAGCGCCCGGGGAAGCACGCGCTCTCTGATGAACCACTGCAGAGATAAGCAGGAAGCACGCACTCGCCGGAGATCGCCGTCACACCAACACTCGAGGCACTCGTTCGTGAAGCTGATAATTCAGAGTTGGCTTGTGGAGAGAAGAATACACTTGGCTCCGAAGCGAAAACATAAACTGCTGTTGCGGACTTCCTCCTTTTATACCCACGAGGTGGGGCGGAGTTACGTCATGCAAATTCCGCAGACCCATGGCATTTCCTTGCCATTGGCTCGTTTTGTAATACTCGAAGTTGATAGGCTTTCTAAGCGAAACCCCATTCGTCGTCATCCGACGTAACTCGGAGTGACAACGAAAGGGAACCAGTGTTTACTGTGTGGAAATTATGGAATAAAAGCCAAAGAAAATGGCATTCAAGACTACGTGGAAGACATATTGCTCACCTCTGGATTCTGGACAGGAATAATAAGATACTGTTTATCGTCATTGTCACCTCTGGTCTGGAGAGAAGCCATGTTCTCATCTAATGAGCTCCACCAAGCTGCATCGAAGTCTGAGAAAGTGAGGAACTTTAGACAAGGAGACCGGAGATGAGTAAAAAAAAAAAAAAAAAAAAAAGAAGTGTGACAAGTGGTGAAAACGTCCAGAACTCAAATTAGAGGTGCTACAAGAGCTGTGAGATTACAGGAGTGGGTGAATGTAACCTCTTAATGCCAAGGGAACCGTATTCGTTATGGAAGAGGAAACCGTGTCTGCTAATAATGAGAGCATTCTGGTTTTGTCATGTTGTTTATGTGCAGTGATCGTGTTGGAATGCTAATAATTTTAAAGAATAGCTTTCTTCAGGTACCTAACACTGATTGTTATTGGCTGTGGAGATTTATTCAAACATGGCAACAATAGCAATGTTCATATGCAATGAAAGACTAGTGACCTTGTGTTAGAGGCCTTATTTTGTGTGTGTGTGTGTGCGTGCGTGCGTGCGTGCGTGCGTGTGTGTGTACGTGCGTGCGTGTGTGCGTGCGTGCGTGTGCGTGCGTGTGCGTGTGTGTTTTTTGTCAATCCCATGTTTCAATACAGTCAAAATTGTGCAGGGACACATACATTTTAGTTTTCAACCTGGATCAATTTTTTTCTGTTTTATTTTGTGTCCCTGTAGGTAGTTTTTTTTTTTTTTGTGCTATCTGTCTGCACATGAGTCTCCTCACCTGCTAAAATCCAAAGATGTGGGAGATGTGGATTTGAATAGCACCATACAATAAAGGTCAAGTTAATCAAGTCAGTAAAATCACTAAATAAATGCAGGCAAATCATGCACCCACACTTCTTGTTTACTGAAAGTTAGTCTAATGACATAGGGCTTAAACTTGGGTCTCTATAATCACTCTGAGAGATTCTTATGTCTTGATCATCGATTATCATTAGGGATGCACAAAACTGTTGTATCATTACCATGTCTGTCAATATTAGAGGGTTTTTTATTATTATTTATTTATTATTGGCCAATTTCCCTTGTTTTTACATTAAGATTCCTTTGCCATTATCTAACTTTCACCTAAAGTTAATCTTAAATGTATTAACACTGTCAAATGTAGTCTTTGGGCAACAAAATAATATAAATAAATAAATAAAATCATTATTGTAGTACTGTTACTCACTGTACTGTAAAGTGTTCTCGCCGGTGAATGACACATGACGTAATCCAATAACATTGTCTCTGGTCATCTCGCTCCTGGTCTGTGTGCGTTCATGTGTTTTGAAGGAGGCATGTCTTTGGATGGCAATTTGCTGGGATCGTATGCTTTCAATGCTAGCAGGCTAAAATTAGCATTTCATTTTTAGTTATTTGTTTTTGATTTATTTTAAGAATTTAGCATTTTATTATCTTAACATTTTTAAATTAATTGAAAAGATTCAATTTTCAAAAAGAACAACTTCAGAGAAACCTTAATAAAATGAGCATCATCATCTATCTTTTAGTGCATATGGGGATTCCATCCTCTGTGGGTTGTGATGGGGTGTTATAGGTCCCGGGCTAACCAGTACCAGTCACTCCCTGTCACTATATCCCTGCCCACAGAATTCAAATCACCGCCTGCAAGTTTGTACTTCCCACCGAGTCCTTTCTAAGCAACATGATGACAGGATTCACATCAGGACAGTCAACCTACAGCACAGGTCAATAAAAGACAAGCACATGTGTCCTCCCTGAGTGGCATTCTTATGCAGGAACAGACCCCAGGGTGAGGCAGGGCTCTGGTTGAACATGGGCTGAGTGGCATGATTATTAGGGCTTCTTCATCTCCTGCATGTTTATTGAGATAGGAGAGAGGTGAGATACTTGTTCACAGTTCTTTCATGAAGCATGAGACTAAACGGCTTCAAGTGCATTTAATATCAGCTTATATTAATGCAAATTTACTCTTAAAAAGATACAATCTCTGAACAGAGCATCTGGGCTATTTTATTCTTAAGTAGTAGATGAGCAATGGGTGGCTTTTACCTTGATAGATACTGTAGGACGATATGAAGCACTTGTCATTTGACTTTACACTGATTTTGTGTATTACTTTCATGAATTTAAATACAAGTAAATACCTCTACTTCAAAACAGCGTATATCGGCTTATCCCTCTGGATTTAAAGCTGAATTGAGTCATTTCTGCCCTACTAGCATCACCAAACTGAACTATTATTGTACTGTCCTTGCAGATTTACATTCAAAGGCAGTACAAACATTGTATAATATAATATAATAACATACATATTTATTATTTAATTTATGATGAAAGATTATTTTAATACATTATTGTAAACTAATTTGAATTGAAATTAATTGATTTTTTATGTTTTGAAAGTGTTATTTGCACTTTTTGGGGAAATCTACCAACAGATGTCTGTCTCTGTGCATATTAAGCTGGAAGAAAGAGTTTTAACATTGAAAAAAATTACCCCTTTCAGCTTTAAGGTCAGCTCTTGACATGACTGACAGCACAATATTGAGCCAGATTATGTATTTCTGATAATTAGTTGAATGTATCTACAGCAGAGTGACAGTTTTAGCTCTACTGATCCCAATAAAAATTAATTGAGTATGATGTGCACAGTTTTTTTTTTTTTTACAGGGCACAATTTGATGTTTTTTTTGTGGACATTTAATAACTTTAAAGTCTATTTAATCTTTCTTTATAGTGGTACCTTTCTATATAATGGTGCTGTAATTTTCCTATTTTTCCTCCGTTTTCCTTCAGACTTGGCAACTGAATTAAACCTACCCCATGCCTTCATCCATACGCCCTCATCTGAAAACCAGTATGTGCAAAATGCTTTACATGCATTTCTGATTGCCTTGGTGTTTTTTTCTGTTTACAGACACTATAGGGCTGTCTCAGAGACAGGTGTGATTTCTCAGGACATCTATTTCACTGATGTCTGTCAGGAAGTAAGGACATTTTATGTATGGTATTAAAAAAAATGCTTACAGCACCTTTTAAAAAGATTATGCACTACTGCATTTCTCTACCGAGTCTGATGATCTTTCTGCAGCGAATAATCTGATGTTACGTCGCTCTGCCATTACTGAGTAGTTTGAAAGGAATTTTCTCAAACTTTAATGCTGAAAAGGCTTCTTTTCTTTTCTTTTTTTTTAAATGGAGCTCAGCAAAATGAAGGACCTCAAGTTAACTGAGTTTTTGGCCACAGTGATTAAAACAATGAAATATTGGCGTAGATTCTATGATGTAAATTAGGATTGTATAGTTAATTGCATTAACGTTTCCCATCAGAAAAGGCCTCCAGCAAGAATGAGACTTTATTCCCTGACCACCTTTTTAAATATTTCTCTTTTCATAAGATCAGCAAAGAGGGCTTCATTTGAAAGACCGCATGTAATTAAAAATGCTCTGCCGTTTAGAATCGTCCATTTATTTGCCTTTGAAGTTCTCACTGGTTTAGCATTTATTGTTGATGTCTAGTCTTTTACACCCCGGGGAGAGTTCTTAGATCATCAAATGCCAACATTTTAAATACTCCCAGCAGGAAACATTTAAATTCGAATGCGTCCAAAATATATAAAGAGAGCTCTGCTTTCAGAATCAATCCCCTTCATTGAATTGGTTTGTCTGTTTATTGTGATTTATTTATTTGTCAGGATAGACAAATATGAATCACACTGTGTAGACCGTTTTTATGTTAGCTGTATGCACTTGGTCGTTTTTTTATAACGGTAATTATCATTATAATTAACTCTTATGCTGATTGAAATATAAATTATGATACCACAAATTTTAATGGCCACTAGTTCATAATAGAACAAAAATCGTTAATAAAACCATAAACTGTGGTTTCCATAAAGCTAAGTCATTACTTATATGTGCCTCTGCAGCTGCAGTGCCACGAGAAAGGGCAACTTCAATGATCTTCGGTTTTTACATACTGTTCAATTGAAGTTTTGCTGAAAATATGACATCAGTTTTCCAACCATTACTGAAGTAGGGATAACAATTTATTCCTAGTGCACACAAACACACTCAGTTTTGACAACACTGACCTTCATCTCCCTTGGGCAATGTAGACAGATATTTATCTTTTATTCATTCTGCCATTTCTGAGGGTGGCAGCTTTTCTGCCATTGTGGCTTTTCAAAGAAGAGGCCATTTTGTAATGTGAGGAACTCTGTTGCTTAATGCATACAAACTTGCCTCATGTACACATTGTATACACATACAAAACTGTAGATTAATATATATATATATATATATATATATATATATATATATATATATATATATATATATATATATATATATATATATATATATATATATATATATATATATATATATATATATTGCATGCACAAATACAGATGCAGCCGTACTGGATGTGATGTCTGTAAATAAAACCACTCAGACATGCCATAGAAACTAGCTGCTTTTCAGTGTTTTCTGTCATTTACACTGCATTTCTAGACCTTCTCTTCTTTGACATACAGACAGAGTAGTAAGTATGAAATGACACCAGCCAGTATCCCCCTCCCACCCCCTGCAAGACATTGTACTACGCCAACTGACAAAATCATTGCTTTTGAAGCAGGCTTTGACAAGTTGTTCCAATCGTTATTTTTGGCAGGCATAAGGATTGTTTCAAGTCCTGAACACTTTCATGTGTTCTCTCTGACATGATTACTCGAATAATCCTTCCCTGTTTCTGACACCGTGCAATGCTTTTGCTCACCAACGTTGCGGAGTTAACTCTGATGTGTGTTTTTGTCATTCTGTGATATGCATTATGATTCATCTTTGTTTACATTAGTGGAAAGAAGCCTGTCGAAAGAAACTCAATGAATCATGTCTATATGTTTTATCTACAGCAATAGTTCCAGAATCATAAGCAGTTATCATCCTCATCTTATTGAGCTGAATTGTTCACAGTTTGACAGCTTGCTGCACACATTGACTATTAGCATAATAATATGTGTAAATAAAGTACATTTTTGTTATTTATTTTATGGCAATTGCTTTTCAAGCATTTTTACATATAGAAGGATCAAGATTCAAAGATCCAGAGGTCACACATATACATGCACAAACATTGTACACATTGACTGAGAAACAAAACTTAAAATCCCTTTACACAAGGTTTCAAATGAGTATTTTGGCAGCGATGTCATAGAAGAAGCATTTTGTGTTCCCCAGAGAACCTTTCAGTGAACAGTGTGAAGAGCATTTTGGTTCCACTTTATTTTGATGTTCCCCTTTAATGAGAGTTAATTGACATATATGTGTAACATTACTTATAGTCAACAGAATGTCTAGAGTATTTGTTGACTTTTAGTTGACTTTTAGGGTAGGGTTAGAAGAATGAGTTGACATTAGGGTTGGGCATCGAGAACCCGTTCCAATTTGGAACAGTTTAAAAAATAACGATGCCATTGGAATTGTTTCGAAAATTTGATTTAGATTCTGATCATCGGTTCCAAACTTGCAAGTTTTGGTCCATAGTGGCCACCGGATTTCCGGAAGTGCTTGCCGCGCCCGCTTGTTCAGTTGCAGCCATGGAGCACAGTAGGGACGTGACGGTGAGGATATTTTCCCACCGGTTAATCGACGTGTGACAACACCGGTAATATCAGTATCACCGGCCGGGGCTTTTAAATCGCCAATTTAAAGGCAAACGTAAAACTGTTTTGTTATTGTGCCCTGATTTGGCGCTAATTTGAAAACAAATTTTTATTTTTTATTTTTACATCGCTTATAAAAAGCTGGTGCGGCAGTGTGCACTTCACTCTCACTTTTAAATTAGCATCAATTCATCCTTCGCAGGGGGTTTGATTGACATGCGATCTGTCTGACAAAGCAGTCAGGTAGACGTTAGTAGATTAACGTCGGTGGATTTGAACTTGGCTTTAACTGAGGCAATCTGTCACGACACATTAAAAAGCCACAAAACGGTAGGCCTATTTATTGTTTAATTTTCTTTGACTGACCAAATTTGAAAGTTGAGACTTTGTTTCATATTAAATATTACCTGCTCGCTCCTGTCTGTCAGCGCGTTGTCAGTGTCCTCTATTTTTCACTGCTTGAGATATGGGTTGAATCCAAAATCGCCCCCTAAACCCTCATTCACTAAGTTAGGCCTATTCCCGTTAGTCCACTAATAGGCTACTGTTTATTTGAAGGAGTGAATGAAAACGAGTGAGCACAGCTCCCAAAACTAAAACTATAAATTAAATTTTCCTCTGTGACATGTTTTGACTCCACCCCTCAAAGAATCGGAATCGAGAATCGAAAAGAACCGAAATCGAAAGGAAGAATTGGAATCGGAATCAGAATCGTTCAAATCAAAACGTTGCCCAACCCTAGTTGACATGTACTTGCAAAGTTACTTATAGTCAGTGGAATGTCGTTTGGGGGAGCATCAAAATAAAGTGTTAGCAGATATTAAACAGACAGTCTACTAATACTGTAATGAGAGTTAGTTGACATAGTTGAAAAGTTACTTAGTCAACAGAATGTTCAAAAGGGACCATTAAAACAATGTGTCACCACTTTTTCCAATAAATAAAGTTTTGTGCAATGGAAATGGTCCATGGATGTTGAAGGTTCGTCATTGAACCATAGAAGCCAATAACAAAGTGTATGGTAACATACAATAGATTTGGACACATTAAGGAAGCGTTGCATCATTTGAATTTGCCAATCATCAATCTACCCTGCATTTTCTTTAATTGATTTGAATCACAGAACGAGCCTGTTCAGGTTTTAAATGGCCCTCACTTAAACTGGTTTCTTCATTTGCTGAATAATTCTGTCTGTTCATCTTTGAAATCATGTTTTAAAAAGACTGATGCTCAATTTCTATACCATTGCAGGAAATTTGGCTTCGGTCTTTTCAAATAGACCTCTAATTATAAGCTGAACATCGTAGATGGACCATTTCAGACTTCAGATTTCTAAATACAGAAGCTTGGCTTTTATGTGAAGCTACAGCTGGCAAAAAGGTGACTGAGGACAAGGGAATAGCCATTGGTTTCATAAAGCAATTAAAGTCGATTGTTATTCCATCTCAGTGGGGCTTTTAGCGAATGATTTATAAGGATTAGGGCTGCAGACATTTTTCCAGCTTCTCTCGGATTACTGATTGATATATGGAAGAGAGACAGGCCTTCACAATTAGATTTTGCTGTTTTGGTTGAATGGCGTGCAATATCCGTATTTTGTGGGAGTTTGAATTTTCAATTTATACCGCATCTCTTCAGGTGTGTCATTAAGTCTTTAGAGGCTAATGTGTCAGTAATTAAGATTTATTGCCTCTTCTTGAACCTAGGATTACTTATTGTAGAAGCAGAATAAAAACCATTGATCACACATTAATCTGATTTGCAATAAATCCAAATGAAACATATTGCAATTAGTTGTAATTATAAAATCATTATTTTGTCTAAATATGCACTGTGTACTAATAATCTTGTTATTTTTGTGTTTTGTTCTTTAAAAAGTTTTTGGAAGAATTTACACCAGGGTCCAAAAGTCAATTGAAAACAATTGAAAATGTGTCTTTTAGCATTTTTCTAATTTAATATTACAATTTTAATTAAACATTGGTATTATCAGCATAACAATGTGAGTAAAAAGTTTAACTGAAAAAAATAAAAATATATAATAATGACAAACATACATGAACTTAAAAAGTTTGGAAAACCTGGAAATCATGTTCTCCAGCATGATTTGATCATTTAAAGAGCATCTTGTGCTGGAAGCAACTGACTGTCTATACAAAGGAGTTCACATGATCAATGTCAGAAATGTAATTACTGACCTAGGAATAGTCGTAAATATTTGTATGTAATAACATTGAGTCAAAATCCTAAAACACTATATTATTTCCAGGTTTAAATTAAATTTTAAATTCCAAATTTTGGTCTCAGATTTTTGGTCGTCTGTTGTCAGCGGGTTGCTACTTATTGTTTTCTTATGTTTGTAAAACAACACACTACCTGAATTTGAATATTTTACACTCACATTTCTTAAGCAAACATCTCTGTGAGCATTTTCCCCCAGTGTGCCAAGGAGAAACAGAAGAAGTGGGAAGAAAATCACAATTAACAGAGACTGCACATTATCCTTGCATGCGTTTAATCCAGCATCTGAGTTTCAACTTGGCTGCCATAATAATATTTACACTCAACATCCGTGAGTCAACACATAAAAACAACAAACAAATTCACAAAATATGCTCAGATGCATATCCTCAGAATTTTAGCTATACAAAGTGAAATATGAACTTAAGTGATTCGTTTTATTCTCGAGTCATTTGTTTCTGTGAGAAATAAAAGACCTGCAAGATCTCCAGATGTCTGAAGTAATATCTTCTAAAAGATCAATGACAGCCTAAAATCTGCTTATCACATGCTCATTAGGGGTTGTAGACAAAGACAAGGTGCATTAATTAATGTTATGGTCTAAGATCAAGATCTATATCTGCTGGATTTTTTCAAGCACCATATGAGATATTTAAATGCAGAAGTACAATGAATGTGAAGAAATGCACAATATTGACTAAAAATGTAGACTACTTGTTACTGATTAAATAGATTGCAACATAAAACCAGGTCCTTATTGCAGCTTATCCTTGGCAAGATCCTTCATTTAGACGGGAAAGACTCTGATTTTGTAATTTCTGAAATTGATAATTTTACAATTTTAGTTTGAGTAGTAATTTGAGAGCCTTAAATGTAACTCAGCATCTTTCAAAGATTTGGCGCTGCTAACTTTGCAAACCTTCAAATCTGGTGAATATTTCTTCCTAGAAATTGGTTTAGTTCTAAACAATTACTTTCTGAACACGACTTCCAGACTCCTGGAAATTGCGTAATTCCAGCCTGATAAGAGTTGGCCAGATTAGCTATGTTTCCATCCACTTTTTTTATGTGCATTTTGGAATATCACAAAAAAATGCTAGATGGAAACTCCAAGATGTGCATAAAAAACTTGTGTGCTCAACTGAGTTGGAATTATCTGATAAGAAAACATGCTCATAAACTACGAAATTAATCTATGAAAAATTAATCTATGCGCATCAAAAAAGACATGTGACCATGGGAAGGCATAACTGGACTAACCAGCGGACCGATAATAGTTAATAGTGTTAATAGTGAGAATTGGACCCTGAACTAAATTGTTACCATAATTATATACAGTGGTTTCTACTACTTAATCAACTTCCATTTTTCTTAGTGATATTTATCGACAGTTAATCAGGAAGTGATGATTTTGTTTCTTTTCAACTCACTGGATGGAAACGGTTCTTTATTAGCAAAAAGTTAAATTCGCAACTGTGGATGGAAACATTTGCATATTGCACATACAGTAAGAGTGGCAGGCAATTTCTCAATAGCTGTGGATGTAGGCTAGTTAATACCATGCAATGGTTTCAATACTTCACAATATTTATGTTTCATCACTTGTTCTGCACTAATGCCACCTATAATGCCAACTCTTCTTGCATTTTCTTTCATGAGCTTTAACGTGCTCTGACATTTCAGATCCGCTCAGTTTCCACTGACATTCAGCAAGACGCATTGTAATTTTTCAAAGGTCTTGAGCAGGAGAAAATAACAAAATAAAATAAAAAGTCCATAATTAAGCAAAAGCACTCTTCCTGAATTTGTGAGGGTTTTTTTTTTTTTGGAGAAAAAGATGACATTTGAGGAGCGCTTTACAGTCCAAATCGTCCTTCTCATGTCTGCTTTCTCATAGAAGGAGAGCAGGGGCCCTGTCAACAAATCACTGCAAATATGACAAAGCTGAACAAGACTTCTCCTTAAGGAGTTGGTACTCTCCAGTTATGCTTCATTCCTTGTCTTTGTGTATTCCCTCACTTCTTCTCTTGTTGTTAGCCTATCTTATTGAATAATAATAGGTTCCTATGAAGCTGTATTCTGAATTCTGACATGTGAAAGAAAACAAGCCTGTGGTAAAGCTTGAATCTTTTTGTATGGACTTCACAAAGACATGTTAAGCTATCTTTTCAAAAAGACCCAACCTGCTTTGTGCAAATGCTTTGCCTTGAATAATTCAGTTTGATGCAATAATAAGCCAAATATGACATTTTGGTTCTGGGACTGTCAAAACTGTCTTTATGTCCAGTAGACATTCTAAAAGCCTGTTCACACCAAGAACAATAATTAAGAGCTAACTATAACAATAACTATATAAGTGTCCAGAACAATGCATCATATTGTTCTGTTTATTCTTCTGCGTACGCTGCAGTTCTGTCGTCTGCTGCTTTAAATGCTTGAGCTTTTTAAAGCAGGATGGATTCTGATTGGCTGTCAATTATTTTTATCGTTCATCTTCTGAAAAAAAAAACTTTATTGTTTATGTGCTGTTATCGTTATAGTTGTGGTGTGGACTTTTCTTTTATATTTAGAACGATTTTTACAATTATATCTTTAATGTTATCATCATTTGTGTGAACAGGACTTTATGCAGCCTCCTAAAAAACTGAAAATTGATTCCAATAGAGGTTGTCGTTAGCATATTGATAAAGTATGTAACCTATAGTAACACTACTTTTTTTTTTTTTATGATTGTCATTATTCCCCATGCATACTTTCATTAAAAATGCAGACTCACAGCATCGTTTGTTATTATTCAAATAACACACTGTGCCAATGAATTATTCATTCTTGCTACTGTTCTAACTCTCTCGCTCTCTGTCAATAAGAAAAACACTCTGTGGATTGGCGATTTAAATATATACAGTCACTTACATGAGTGAGGCCATAAAATAGTAATCATTTATCAAATTGACATCTGACAGTATCGGAAAACACTGACTGCTCATATAATCTCAGTGCTTATGAGGTCACAAATAGGCCTGTTTCTGAAGGTTTTTAGTGCACTATGATTTTATGAGGTTAATACTCCAAACTTGTGGAGTTTAAGACTCTCTGGCTGTAAAAAGTCAACAGAGGTTGTCAATACTGGCTTGCACTGCTCAAACTGTACCGCTCTGCCAGTATATGAGCACTCCATGTGTACATCTGATGGGGGGTGATAGACCATGAGAGCATGAAATACATGCAGTTTTGTTTTGCAAAGTCTCCCGAGAGCTTTGGGAAAGAGGCAGGGTTGAGGTCTTGCATGAAAATCAAATATAAAGAGGAACATTGCAAGGTACCTTATGCTTTCTTTAGCTAACAGTGCAAGAAATATCTGCATCCTCTTTTATGCAGTCATGTGTTTTTTCCTTGTTGAAGCAATGTGAATATGGTATATGAGAAGCTTTTGAGACATGCATTTCAGTTCTGGCCCTGGTCTGTGGCTTTAGAGACCATTTTCTGTTTCTCCTCAGGGGTTAGAGTAGCTCTTATTTTTAAGGCTTGATTGCCGTAAAGTGTTGCTCGTTTATCCATAGATGTGCGGTGACAATTAGTGTGCGTGTGTGCGTGCGTGTGTGTGTAATCAGGCTCAGTTCCTGTTGTGCGTGAGCCTTGCTAGCTTTAGGGAGCCCTTGGAAAAATGGACTAGTAATGCCCTGCATATTCTTTAGTATCAGTTTAGTAATTTTCTGAATCTGCACTTCAATTAAAGGGAGATTTTCACAGGTTCCCTGGTGACTGCGAAAATAGGAAAATGGTTTTGCACTGCAGATGCTTATATTAGTTATTTGTTGAGTTATATTGTGTCTACAGAATAATGCCTTATAAAACTTTTTTTTCCCCACAAAGGAGCAGGTTTTAATCTAGTTTATTTGCAATAAATTTAGAGTGGCTGTACAAGGACAACTGAAATTGCTTTTTGTATGAAAAGTGAAAGTTAAACAAGACTTTAAATTAGTGTAATCAATAATTAGTTTAAAAAAGCCAAAAAAAAAGATAAAAACTTTTTTTTTTTTATAAAATGGGCACACAATAAAATTAGAAATTAGAATCTACACCTACACAAATAAACATAGATGGTGTGTAACATCATTGTTTCTCGCAGATTGTGTGTGGAAAGAAGCATAGATATGCACTGCAGGCTGTTTAAGATTTGCACAGCAGTTTATAAATCTCAATCAAGAGAGTTATACCGTAATTAATCCAATTACACTAAGCTAGCATGCTAATATGTGCATGTCATTTGGGTCCAGGCTGACAAATGCCATGATTACTCTCCATGGAGGTCTGTAATACCTAGAGAGAGCTATCCGTTAGCATTCCCATTTATCTCAATGGCAGTTGGTGCATAAAAATGCACCATCTTTGCTCCTAGCTTGTGACACTGAGATCTACGGTTCATTTCATGTATTTATTACAAGTTATGTAATGTGTGAATATTTCAAGTAAAGTCAGGGTACATGAAAGGGACAAGAACAAAAGGAAGAAATGGAAAGATTTTTAAAACAAACAGGTTTTTATGTATTTTTTATATTTTTTTCTATTTACACATTATACACTTTCAATATACATTTTAGTCATGAATTGACAGATGTTTTTGAGTCCAGATGCAGTTACAATGTATGACATTTACCAGCATGACCCATGTCATGTTAACCAAATTTTGGCCCTTGTTACTCTCAAAGAAATCAGCATTTGCGCAGCTTGAATTATTGCCATCTCTTATCTTAACTGGGTCACAGTAAGGAGTTTGTTTTTCCAAACAGGTCCATTGTGCACTGCACACAATGTGCAGCTTGATTAGTCTCCATCAAGTCAGATAGACATAGATGCAAACTGTTAGGAATCATAGAGTAGTGACAAGTAGGTCAATCAAATGACCAGAAATAAAACTGGAAGAGCACATAAAGACAGTCTTGCTTATACCATCTCTCCACCGAGTTTGATTTAGCTCCTCTTGCAGTAGAAGCATCACTACTCTGTAATGGGAAAGAGTGTGAACTAAATCAAAACTGCAGTCATGCACTTCAGTTTTAATTCCACACTGCTTCTGTAAGAGATGGTCGAGCCCTGAGGGAGAGTCTACTCATTTGCTACACACGCTCTAAATGAGGGGGCAAAACCTCCACTCACTGTACTGTCATTAATCACAAACGTTGTATCAGGATTAAAAGTCTTGACAGGTCCCGCCATGCCATATATTTCTCCATTTTTATTAGATCATCACTTTTGCAAGATCCGCATGTGTAACTGTTTGTCTCACACTTTTATGTAAGAAATACATTTGGGAATTTGACATTTTATTAGGTCATAATAATATTCCATATAGTCTCTCAATGAATGTTTCAATCACGACAACTCTTGAAATAGTTTTAGCATGTTATTGAATATGGCAATGTTAATGTGTTTGACCTTGGCGTACTAAGGCTACATTTAGACTCCATCCGATTTTTCTGCATATCCAATTAAAATCCAAAAAGATTTAGCAAGCTTGAACATCCAAAGATCACATGAAATGCTATTTTTACAAATGTGTTTTGAGCTACATTCATATATGATTTGAAATCCTATTCAAATTGCATTTCTGGATATCCGTTTCAGTCTGGCTGCTCTCATCGGATTTTGTGGGGTTTATGATGTGACTTTCTCACACCAAATAAACGTTAGATGTTGTAATAGGAAACATGCTGAAAGTCGCTGCAGAAACAAGGCTGTGTTGTTGCTAAGTGCCGGACGAGCAGAAAATGACAATATAACGGAGACCAGCTTTGAAACTGGCGGAGACGACAACATGGAATAAAGCCCCGCATACCAGCCATTTCTGCCGCTAACTCATAAGACGCAGTAGTCCAGTGCAACGACTACACATTTTTGTCATGTTGTAAATAAGAAAACATCTGTATTGCAAACCCCTCCATGTTGCGGTTGTTGTTTTTGGCATATGCCTACCAACGCAACCTCATTGCCATAGAAACCAATGCAGATATTCTGGAAAACGAAAGAGCGGCATGGGGCACACAAATCAGATCTGAACAGTTGCGATTAACAATGTGGACGTCAATAATTTTAGATCAGATTCCAATCTGATACACCAATAATTTGATTTGGACTGACTGTGAACGTAGCCAAGATCTGCTATGCTGCTGCTGTTGATTATTGCTGCTGATGCTGCAGAGCAAGCATGGACTTGCTACTGCTAATAGATACACAGACACGCTGCTGCGAGCATGTGCTGCTGCTGCTGCATAAATAGACATACAAAAATCCTGTAGCAGATCTAGGCAGGTGGAGCTGGGGGAGGTGGAGGGTTTAAGAGGAACTCTGATAACGCGGTGCAGGTCTAGCTTACAGCAAACAATTAACCAGACTATTTAAATGTTGAGCAAGCAATCTCATTGGCTGCAGGATCAGCAGAGCTTGTGCCATGCGGTAATGATGTGATTGCTTGCAGATTGCATGTAAATTACCTATCAGCCTGCGCCCTCTAGAGTTTCATGACTGAACTAGATATTTTAACAAATGATTTGTTAAATCCCAGGAATTTTTACAATAAAACAATTGGCGAAAAATGTAAATGAAAATCATGACACATAAAAAAAAATTATACATCCATGTGATTTTTAATCTCAAATCTTGATGTTGATTAAAAAAAAAAAGAGTCCACATTATACGTTAACTATATCTCTACCCCCCTCTTCCTTTTGTTCTTGTCCCTTTAACGTCCCCTAACTTTACTTGAGATATACTGTCTTCCAATATTAATGAACTGGTTTGCTCTAAGGAGATTCCAAAGCCTATTTAAATACAAAGAAGAGTAATTGAATGGTCAGGGAGGATATAATTAAAAGAATCAGAACCGTACTAATCTACTGTCACACATTCTCTTTTGCTTACACTCAGTAATATTGGGCTAGTTAATAATTTATCAGTCTCTACTTATTAGATGATGTTTCAATCCCATCACAAAAGGCCAATAAAGCAATGTCACAGATATTAATCATCTCTGAAGGTTTTTGTACGTAATATAGAACATCATATTGTGCAAAGAAGTTTATAATACCTTGAGAGAGCTGTCACTTAGGACGTCCATTCGTCTCAATGGGCAAAGAGCTCTCCAAAAAATGTGGTGTTTAGAGAATGAGGTATCTTTTTATTTCTTTTGTTTTTTTTCAGATGAAACTTCCTACATTTCCAGCTCTTGTCTAATGTTATAGTGTGATGTCTTGTTGCCTTCATTTAACGGTCTATGAAACAACAGAACAGGAAAGTCATGGCCATAGTCTCTAATGTTCTCAGATCTAGTGGTCCATGTGATTTAAATCATCTAGTTAATAGTTTTTTTCCTGACAACATATAAAGTTAATCTACAAAAACAGAAACTATTAACACAATGATTTCAGTCTAAATGTTCCAGGCCATTTGTGTCCGGTTCTGGGAATCTGAACGTGCGCCAGAATAAATTCAGAGATAACAGTGGAGATGAGTGAAGTTCACAGAGGTAATCTGTGTTAACTGATGTGTTTTTGCAGCATGTTTTCTTCTAGTCTGTTGTTTACGCATTGCACTTGAGAGTATGCATTCATTATCTGCTGTTATGAATCTTTCACAATAACACAATACTAGAGCAGATGTGTCTCTGCAATTTGACAATGATAAATTGTTGAATGAGTATTTAAGATGAAACCTGAAGATAGAACACTATATAATAATGAAGAATTATTCATTTTAAAATGAAACGTATATGAAATATTGCAATTTTAAATTACAATTCATATACTGAATAGGTGGAAAAACAACACAGATGAAAAATAACAGAGGTGCACGTTTCTGGATAAATTGAGAATCACTATTTTTTTTTTTTTTTAAATAGAGATCAGATCACGATTCTCCCATTATTCTGAATTGATGACTAAACAAAAACACATGCAATTTACTAAAGGTTCTGACAAAATGTTAATTACTGCAGTCCATTCAAAAATATTTCATTTGAATCGATTTTTTTAATCAGTTAGGATGAATGATTATATGACAAATACATATTTAAAAATCAATTGTCGCCACCTACTGGTGTAATGATGTAATTTATTCAATTTTTATTTGAAGCATCAAGTTACTTTTAAAAGCTGATTTACTTTATTCTGATCGCTGCCTTAGTCATCAGTGTTTATATCTGAACTTAGATATTATCCCAGTCCTTCTATGATCATTTTAATACAGAAATGATGAGTTGAAAATACTGTTTGTAACTGTTTCACACCTATAGACCTTATGTAGCCCCGCCCCTTTTCAGCGCTGCGCTCGATAAAAAAATTCCCGGTCGACATTTGTTAAGACATCTGCTTTACAATGCTTATGATAAACATTACAATGCTCATGATAACTTTTTTTAACTCTACAATAAGTAAATCCACTTCACCAGCTAATTACTCCTGGACAGCGATGCCATAGAAATATACAGAGCGACCGCAAAAACGGAAGTTCAAAGACAATATTCTAAAGATGAGGGCGCCCACGTTTCTCTGGTGCATAAGGTCTACATGACAACTGCTCTCTCTGGGTCAGCGCAAACACAGATTTAAATGTTCACTGTGATCGTACTTATCAAATGTCTCATTGAGAGTTGTCAGTTAGGAATAAGATCGCAAGGATATTTGAATCAAAGATCGCGATCTTTTAACGATTAATCATGCAGCTCTAAAATACACAGATGCAAGTGTGTGCAAATAAACAAAGATATTAGCAGTAAATGTAAATCATTAGACTTTGATGGTCTCTCACAATTTTACCAGTACAGTTTAGCAAAAGTTAAAACGACATTAACTTTAAGAAAAATGTATGTCAAAACTTGTCACGCACCGTTTATGCCTTCATACAACATGAACAATAATTATAACGCATTGTTGGCTTTCTCAGGCAGTTAAAAAAAATCTCTTTAGCATGACCTTTCGTAGACCGCATTTTAAATATCCTTTTTGAAAAGGCCACACACAAAAAAACAGCTGACACAAAGGCCACATACACACTGCAGCTAAACATGGCCGTCACTTCTCTTTTGAGTGCTAGAGCGGATCTGTACACAGATTGGTTACATAATTTACCCCTGAAATATTTTGGTATAGCAACCAAATTGTAATTAAATTCATGTACTGTTTATACAACCGAACTGAACCGGTTAATGCAGTGTCATCACTCTCTTTAGGAAACTGACAGCATGTTCGAGCTTGTTGGCATGTAATATGCCACAAAATAATCCCTAAATCTGTGTTTGTTTATTTTCTTAACCCGTTCATTAAAACAACATGGTTCACAGAAATGTGTGAATCATAAAAACACTTATTTGTTGAACGCTGACAAATGTCATATACAGTACATCTGTATATTAACATTTGACTGGATATTATATTGACTGGATATGACATTTATTTGTAAAAGATGGCAGTGGGGTTAGCATGAAAGGAGTCAAAAAACATTACCAAGTTATCAAACGTCCTTTGGAAACATTCATTCATCTTACCCAAGTCCAGAACTGTTTTCCGTGTTTGCTACATTTGCCGGGTATGGTTGAACTTTTCACTATGGTTGTTCTTACTGTACAATTTATGTTTTTAGTGGAATCTATGCTGTGAGTCTGTGCTCCCAGTAGGTTCTATATCGGTTAGCATTTATTGTCTTTGGTACTCATTTTTCTTACAGAGCCCTATGTCGTGAGATTAGAACACTGCTATAATAAGCCATGCTATATATATGGCCATATTAGTCCCTCTAGTCCATTTATTTTGCAGTTGGTTTTCTGTGCAGTTAGTTTGGAATGGGCTTTGCATAACGGTCGTGGACCATAATTTAGGAGTTAATAGTGTTATGCTTTACTTATTTGCATTTTTGCAATGATTTTGCAGTCATGCTGCTGAATGATGTTGATCTATGTACTCTTCAGTGTCTGTAATTTAATTAATTGACATCATAGAGGTTCATTATGAGGCATTTATTAGCATGTTAAAAAGTGATATAGCATGTATAAATGTAGAAGTTTTGTATAAATGTTTATTTGTATGTGAAGTCAAACTCAAAGATTATGTTTTGAGATTTTTTGATTTGTCATATTATGTATTTATTGTTTGTGTCATAGCCTAGATGTGCTCTTTTCATTGTCAGGTCTTAGTAGGTCAGGCTCCAATTGTTTTGGCTATTTTATGTTATATTAACATATCTTTTGTATGACACTGGCTTTATGCATTGTATTATCTTAGTCAGGTAGCCTATTCACTGATGCAGCAAGAATAACATTCAGTTATTTGGGGCCATAAATATTTACTTTTGTTCTGTGTTTGTTTGGTTTGCATTTGATTGTCTTTTTGTGTATTATTCCACAACTTAAATAGTTATATGATGTTGTTTATTTGTCATTAATAATGATCACCAATTAGTCACTGCTTTCACTTTTGAGAACTTAGGTACTCGTGCCCATCCTTACATTGAATATATATTTATGATTGGTCTGTTTGGTAGATGATCTTTGTGCAGGTGTTTAGTGAGGGTGTTGAATGGTTCATTACACTTTTTGAAGAATCTATGAAGAATCAGAAAAAGAAAAACAACAAGTGTTAATCATATTTCCATAAATGGTGTTCCAGTGCTGGTTAGACAAAAAAAAAAATCGGTCCCACAGAAATATTTTTTTAGTATCTTTAACTACGAAATAGTATATTTTACTGCTGTACTAACATTTAACTTCATAATTTGATACAGTGCACTTATTGTGTACATACATGTTTTTACATTTGTACTTATAGAAAAAACTGAATGTAGTTACAGCTGTAATTAATTTCTGTAATTACATCTATAATTACACTGTTAAGCACACACTTACATCTTAACCCACCCTTAAACCTAACGATCCCACCAAACCTCTCCCTAACTTTACCCATATCCCACCTCAATAGCAACAAAATTGTTTTGCAATACAACATGAAAATAATAAGTACATTATACTTATTTTTGATGTAAGTCTGTTTGGATAATTGTTTGCTGATCTTTATTTGACAAATTAATACTGTAAAAATCTTACAAATATTGTTGTACTTAGGAACTTTTTCAGATAACAAATTCACCCATCTATTTAGACTAACAATCATTACATTGTCCACAAAACAAGCCTCTTTGAAAACCTGCACATGCTCAGTGATGTTCATGCGATACGATGTTAATCTTATTTCAAATTCATGTTAGACCAACAATATTTACCTAAATGATGTCCCATCTAGCCTGAATGAATGAACACTTTCATACTGAACAACGTTTGGCATCAATTTTTTTTACTTTTTTAAAAGCTTCATCTGTGCGAGTTCCCGGCATGCACTGCGGCATGAATAAATTATATAATGTTACAGTATAAGAATATTGTTTACTGATTGCAGTTTTTAATTCATGTTGTCATTCCTTTCTCATTGTGTGATGTTCACAGATCATCTTTATTTTTTATACTATTGTATACTTATTTTATAATGTGTTTATTTTATACTGTCCTTTTTATAGTGCAAAGTTTAACAATTTACTTCTCTGAGGTACTTTTGTTGAAATCTGAGAAGTCAAAAGGCTTTTATATCATGTTGCCTTGACTTTTCATCTTTGACGTTCGGTTATGTGGTTTTGGAGAACCTCTCAACATGCACTGTGAACCAATTTAAAATGCAAGCTGACTGCCCTGTGGCAACCACTGTCTAAATAAACTCCAACAATATTCTGAAAGGATTTTATGGTTTAAACTAGGTGTTGCAGTGAAACGCTTGCTCTGCTCAACACTGAAATTCAACAGTACCTCACAGTAAAAACATCCATATGAAATAGAATGAGGTGCTTCAGAAGAGCAGGACCGCTTGTGAGATGGCGGAGGGTTATACAAACATCACAGAGAAGAGGATGAAAGAGAAAATGAAACTGTAAGCACTTTTCCTTAGATATGGTGAGATAACATGTTGATGGCAATAGCACCCATTCGTCTTCTCGCTTGTGTGTTTTGAGAATTTAGTTGTGTGATTTTGATTTATGTTTCTGTGCCTGATGATTGTGTTTCAGAGCATGAGGCCTCATGCCAGTTGATCTGTTTGTGTTTGCCAAGCTGAAAACCTGACTCACTCTGGGCTCTCCGTAATTGAGTCAACACAAGTCCATGATAACACTAGCCTCAGTCCTACCCTGATACATGAAATGTTTATGAGCTTTTAAAGTGTGTAAGGCACTTGTGACTGCCAAGATCCTCTTCTAGAACCATCACCATGGGCTCCCTCAAAGGCTTCCTACCCTCTGTTCCTTGTCCACACTGATACCACAGACACACGTACATTCACTTGCCATGTATTTCTATTATATTAAGCTGTGTTCCTCAAATACTATGTCCCATTAGTTACAAAAAGAAGAGAGGCTGGTGAATTGACTGGCTGTACCATTAAATTGAGGAGCAGCTTGATTCAGAAGTTGTCTTCTCAGACAAACTGTGCTGTTATATCCCAGCGGTATTGTGACTTCCCTGAGCACTTAACATCATCATGCAAGCTTTATAGATCCCACGACTCAGGCATGAAGCTTGTGTAGTCAGTGACTGCAGAATTTTTGATTTTTCTCTCTTTTCAGTAAATTCTCTGAAAAGACCAATGCATGTTGCAGGAACAAACATCCAAGTGTTACTTGTAAACAGCAACATTCTTTTCAGATGGTTTTAAAGATCAAATAAAAAATAAGAATGTACTATTGAAATGGAGTTATTCCAATCTTTTTTGGATGGAAACACTGGAATTCTGTGGAATGTATTTTAATATGGTAAAAATTCATTAAATGTAATACTGCATTCATATTGTTTAATTATTAAATTTGCCAAAATATTGAATAAATTAACATGTAAGGGCCGGAGGATGTGTTGTAGAACTATATACAAACACAATTATGTTTAGCTTTCTGCATGGCCTGTTTATTATTAAAATACTTTATTATGACTTGGATGAATAAGTCAATAATGACAGACTGTGGTGCTGCCATGACAACTCCCTATTTCCATTCTGCTTCGGATCTCAATACTTTTTTGATTAAGCTTTGTCAGATATTGCTTTTATACCATAGTTTTACAAATTATTAATATTGAATCACCTACATTTTATACAGTATTTTGCTATACTTACATGTCTATTTTTGTAGTCAAAAAACGTTCCAAGTGAAGCCAACCACAGAGAAATAACTATTTCTTGTTTCCAAGCAACACACAGTAGTGGTGTTTCGTTCTTGAACGAATTAGATTGAGTGAATCATTCAGTGACTCACTAATAAAGACTATCACATATTCATTCAGGAATATAACAGTTGATGGCCTTTATGTGTGAATCTCTAAATCATTCACACAATCGATCTTTTTCTACAAAATCTGTGTTTTTAATACATCAGTTGACTGAATAGGGTAACAAAGTAACTTCCAGAATCACTAAAACCTCCTCACTAATATTGCATAGTTTCTTGAATTTGTGCATGTGTGTGTTTAATTTTGGGACAAAAAAGCTATTATACTCAACTGCACCTGTACCCTTTAACATGTATACATATACAATATCTTTAAAATCATTTTGTCTAGTCAACAATGTTAAATATTTGTCTTTTAAAGAGCTGTGCTTGATATGCTGCAGAAGTTAAGCTTTTGTAACTTCGACTTTTATGCAAATTTCAACCCAAAAAAAGTTTAAGCTGGAATTAGTTCTTGCATTCACTTTAATACTGTAATTGAGCACTGAACATAAACTATGTTGTCAGTGTTTTTGAACTTTATAAAGGTGTCAAAGTCTTTCCTCAATTCAGTGAGCAGATATTCTGTGCAGTTTCGAGTGTTTTTCTGTGTTTATGCCCTCTACCTTTCCACCATCTGTTTGATGCTTCTATCCTTCAGAGGGTCTCTGCTCCTGGATTCCAAAGCGTTATGTCATCTTTTTTAAAAGTAAACAGCATGTCTACAAAGACTGGACAGACGGCTGTATGTCAAACATTCTGTAACATTTTTTTTTTTTTTTAATTGGCTATTCTGAGCTGTAAATCCCAGATGAACAAAAGCTTGTAAGAGTATCAACGGACCCAGTCTACATTTAAAGAAAGTAGCTTATGCGTATTAATGTGCTGAAAATGAGGACGCTTGCTGAACGTTGCATCACATTGTGTAGCTGGACACATTTAAACTCTCTCAGGGAGAATTAATACAGAGTATTCACTGAATGTAGGGAAATTAATATGAGATTTATATCTGTATTTTCTTGGGATGGCATGTAGGCTTTAATAGCCATAAGTTGGAAGCAAAATGGAAACTATTAATATTCTCTTGATATCCTGTTTAATTTAAATAATAAACGCAGCACACAAGAGCCTTACAAATGTAATTTTTTAAAAGAAATTAGATTTTTCATAAAAATGTGAGATATGTATTATCTATCTATCTATCTATATATATATATATATATATATATATATATATATATATATATATATATGTGTGTGTGTGTGTGTGTCTATAGTGAATACATTATTGAAAACAAAATGTTTTTATATGTGTGTGTATATATATATATATATATATATATATATATATACTTCCTTGCTACATCTACTTGATATTGTATATTTAACATATTTTGTGTTGTATTTTTATATGAAGTTTCTCATTCATTGTCATCTTTATATGCTTATTAGGTGCTATGAGACATTTTTATATTTTTATAATACTGTTATGCAAAATTACGTAGCTTCTTACATTATCAAACACAGCAGAACACAATTGCATTCTAATTTCAAGCACATTTACAGGCCCTTTTCCCAAAACGCATTCTGATAAAAGTGCTCTTAACTGCCATACAACTGTCAAAAAAAAAAAGCATGTGGAGCTGTCTTAAACAAATCACCTGAGGTTTGAACCAGTTTCCTCAGCACAGATCACCTCCAGACCCCAAGACCTGCATGCATTTGACCCTCCACCATTGAGATTGTTGAAGCTAATGAGCTCTGACTCAGTTTGTGACTCACAAATGTAGAAGATTAGGGTGTAGGCCGCTGTGTTCATGTCAGTGCCTTTGTCCTTCTCTTCCCCTCTGCTTGTGTCTGTTCTCTGGAGCTTAATGACCAGCCATGCAGCACACAGGTAGATTTTAGAGTTGAGGAGGTTAGACAGAGGAGAGTGGTTAGAGAAGAAGGCCAGAGGGCATACTGACTCTCCAGTGGGTATCTATTAATATTCAGTTAACTTTTCTATTTCGAGTTCTTCTCCCTTTTTACTGTAGTGTTTAGGAGAAGGTATGAGTGGACAGGGGTTAGTAGCCTCCAATGCCTCATTTTCCAATCACTGAGATTCATTTTTCCTACTTGTTTTTATTGAAAATGTGACATTGAATATTCCGAGTAGATGATTGAACCTTGCAGGCCCCCTATCTGGGACAACTCACTATTATTTTATATATATATATATAATAGTTTTATATTAAAACATGAACCCATCTTACTGACCCCAAACTTTTGAATGGTACTGGACACTCTACAGTGACTTAAAACAACATTTAAATTAGAAGGGAACAGTCCAAAATTACTTTATCCAACCTGTGTTTCAAAAAGAGAAGGAAATGATTGGCAGTTTGTTTGTCATTTTATTTCTATATATGCATGTTCAGTTTTTGTTTGTTCCAGTAAACACATTTTGGCTTCATTTAGGCAGTTTACAGAAAAATATATCTTACTTCACCAGAATTATGTTGTAATGCTAATTTTGCTCTTGATCTGTACAGTTATCACTGCAACCAAACACTGCTTGTGTTTACTCAAATGATGCTGCTGGTTAATAGATTTATTCCTATGAGCTTGTGAGTTTATGGCTTGAAGTGGATTACATTTTGCCCCTTCATTTGATTCATAAAATACTTCAGCAAGGAGCTTAGTTCTCAAATCTGAGAACTGCCATCCATTTGCTTTCATCACAGACATATCGGCTGAAAGCATATGGACATTTATGTGTAAATATTTGCTCTCCTCATTCCCACATAAACAGTTTTTTGCTTTATTAGCAGACGAGAAAGATGGATTTATAAGATATTGCCCTGTTACTTGAAGAGAACAGCAGTTTTTGTTCTTTGGTTTGAGAGATTGTGCCCTCTCTTTATCAAACTCTTCTACTGAATCCATTGATGGCAGAATTTACATTTATTCATTCGAAATGGTCCTCCAGATCCTTAAAGGTGTAGTTCACCCAAAAATTGTCATTATTTATTCACCCTCAAGTTGTTCCAAACCTGTATGAGTTTATTTCTTCTGTTGAACACAAAGGAAGAAATTTTGATGAATGTTGGTAACCAGACAGCTGATGGCCCCCATTGACATCCATAGTAGGAAAAAAATACTATGGAAGTCAATGGGTGCCGTCAACTGTTTGGTTATCAACATTCTTCAAAATACATTTTGTTGTGTTCAACAAAAGAAACTTGTACAAGTTTGGAACAACATGAGGGTGAGTAAATGGTGACATTTTTTGGGGGGGGGGGGGGGTGAACTACCTTTAAGATTCTACTTTATTCAATTGCACATTGTTTAGGACAGTGTCAAGGCCTGGTGGCCAACAGTGTTTGTAATACATGCAATGAGTGATTTATTTATTTGTTTATTTATTTTACTTTAAGTTAATACTGTATGTAAGCAAAAAATTGTCAATGTGACAGTTTATTAGTAAGTGCCACTCAAACACTGCTCACATGCCATAAAGTAGCAATGGGTTTCTGAAAAAGTAGCTTTTTGGGAGCATGACTCCATCCTAAGACTCAGTGGATTTTTTTCTGACCCCTAGAAGATATACAATTATAAAAACACAGGATTTTGAATCATTATGTGTTAACTGCTATGAAACAATGAAATAAGAACAATAACAAGATGTGCTTACAACCTAATAATAACGCTTTAGTCACCTGCCCCTGACCTGCTAGATTTACATGAGGGAGTTAGTCACAAAGAGCTCAGTGATTTGAACCTGCAGGTCATAATAATAGATTACAAAATTATACTTTGTTTTCGTCTTATTTTTTCATATAGCAGCAATACTGCTTTCATGCACTTATTTTCAAACACAAGACTTTTTAGACACTAAGAGGTTCTCTAGGTTAAAGTGGGTTCTTTATTTATTCATAGATAGTGTTTTTTGTTTAACCATTAGCCTAAACTGCAAAATGATGGGCTATCTTGGCCTGTAAGAGCAAACATGTGCCTCTGATCTGCAATGTCATGGTGCAAAACTTAACTGGAAATAAAAATTGGTAACCTCTGTGCTAACTTTTATTAAAGTCAAAAATATTTAGTATCACTGAATCAACCAAAACACAATTTTAAAAACTTATGGTAAAAATCTTTGGAGAACCGTATAGATGTGACTGCAAATGTTTTTATTTTAGAATCTAAATAAAGGTGTGCATTGATTGTTGTCCTGGGTTCTGCTACTGTATCTCTCTGTTTTAAAATTCTCCAATCGCATCTCTCTCACCTGTGTGGGTGCTCATTAAAACACGCAAACTCTCCCAAACGTGTCCCTTTGAGGACGGAGAGAGGGAAACAGATGGTGTAGGATGTCGCCCACTGTTTCTGTCTTCTACACAGACACACATTCTCCTCCAAACGTCCCTTCCTTCAATCATCACTGCACCTGACTTTCACTTTATCCAGAAGTGTCTAATGCTAAATGTACTGTATATCATCACTGTATCTTCAGTTTGAACTGAACGTTGAAATCTTCCTATAGGGATCTCCCAGTCACGTGACCCGTAGCCGCGTGTCAGCCATTTTGACGGAATACATCCGTCAGCTACTCAGTGGCAATGGATCTATTATTAGGGGTGGGCCACCCCTAATAATAGATCCATTGCCGTGGGTAATATATATTATTAGTATATTATTATACTAATAATATTATTACATAAAAACGTTTTGACATTGGGCTACAGTGTGTTAGGTAAATGCATTTACCAATAACGTTACTGACTCTGAAGCTAACTGAGCAGTTCCACGGCTCTCTTCTCTACTCTTTACTACTACTTTAAAGGGGTGGTTTACTGCTTTTTTTCTTTGCATGATTGTGTTTATTATGTGCAATATAACATGTCTAAGTGTGTGTGTTTTTTTTAAAAAGCTTTATTTTTCATAAATTTCACCTTTATTGTAAGCCGCTTTCTCCTGTCATTTGAACGACTGGTTGACTTCCTGATTCTATGAAACCACTCCCCCAGAAACAGGCAATGGGCTCAGATTGGTTAGTTGGGCCGGTGTGTTGTAATTGGCTAAACTGCGTAGTGCTCGTAAAACTTCACGCCCATTACCTTTACAGGCGAAAGCTGCATGTGCTCCGGTCAAATGTGTCAATAGCCTACTGCCGTATCAGTTTGAGCCAGAATTAGACCCAGAAAGAGGCAATGAAGAGAGTCAAGCAGAACCTCCCCATGGCTCTTACAAAACGTTTCTGAATGGTACATTTTATTATTATTATTATTCTATTCTATTATTTTCTATTCTACTATTATTATATAAGAATTTCGATACGCTGTTACTTGAAAATGCTACTGCTGCTTATAGCTTTTGAGATACGGTTTTCTCCTGATTAAACATTTAATATAACTGAATAAATGACAGAGTAATACCGTTTTTTAAAGTTATTGTTTTATCGATATAATGAACAACCGTTTATCTATTCACAAAACTTAGTTTACTCAGTGTATCGTTTTCTTTAGGTGTACACGTTTGTCTTACACACACAAAATAGCATCGAACTAACTGGCTACTATAAACAAACAGCGTTGGCATTGGTTTACGTTCTTGATCAAATCGAAAAATTACGTCATAAAGTATACATGGAAAATACATTTACAAAATTAGTTCATAATTACAAATTCAGGTCCAAAATGTTTGTACGTGTTTTTCATAGGCACACGAAATAGCATAACTAAGTGGCTACTAAAGCCAGCGCTGGCATTTGTTTACGTCCTTGATAAAACTAAAACATTACGTCTGAAATTATACATGCAAATATATTTAAAATTATTAAGTCTTACTTACAGGTTGTGGCCCAACAACTGCTACCTCTGGTTTTAAAGTTGGAACTGTTTCATGTTTTAGTACTGCTAACAGTTTGTTGTTGAATCCGGCATTGAATTTGTGGAGATTCTGGAAGCTGTCTTCCGTAAAATGCGCAGCACAGAGAGCTAAATTACGATTGTAATTTTCTGGAACATAATCAAACATAAATTGTAGCCATTGTTGACGAACTACAGCGTCCGTAGGAAGCCTGAACACAGAAGACCTGACAGCTGGGGAAAATAACACACTTTCGACGGCATGGCTACAGCTCTCCACTATAACTCTTCCTCTTCGACAAAGCAGCAGAAATATGGCCATGCCCCCTTTTTTGCATATTCCAGAGGGAGGGTTGATTATGGGTTAGTTACGTATAAAACCCGGGAGTATCTCGTTGTAGTCCCATTCAAGTCGTTTTTGTAGGCATTAAACTTCCTGATTTTTAAAAGACGATATCTCTGCTTACGTTGAACTTTCAGTGCAGCAACTTTGCAGATACTGTTCATGCACCAACAACAACATTACACACTATTTAAAATGAAAAAAGTGAAATCGCAATCAACCACCCCTTTAATACTGTTTCTAGCTAATGTTGGTAGGTTTTTTTTTTCACTTCTACAAAAAAAACTTAGAAAAATGTAGTCAACCCATACACCGTTAGAAACGTGAAAAAAAAGCACAATAGTTCTATCATAAAGGGCGACAGCTAAACGTTTGATTAACAAATGATTTTCTGTTTAAAGCAAAAAAAAAAAAATATATATATATATATATATATATATATATCGAAAAATTGGGAGCCTGATGTGTCTGGCTAAGACAAGCTTATGTTATGCTGAATGGTAGTGCACACAAACATTGCAGATTTCTATGGCAACAGTGGATTTATAACATTTGATCCCGAACTCCGAGAAATCATTCATTAGCCTTCGAGGGGACAACTTACCTGATCCAAAATGAAGACTGCAAAGCTGTGTTGAGTTGGAAGCCAAACAGTAACACCGCCATCAGCATTTTGCCTGTTTATTGCCGCCAACCACTTGTTTCTCCGTTTTTTTCTTTTGGGATACGGTATAAAGATATTCCTTTTGTATGATCACGTATCTGATCGCATCCAACTGCACAGCATCGCTTGGGCATGATAGAAATATTTCGCGACGAACTGTGTTATCACCGGCGGTATAGCGTTTTCTATTCCGTCAAGATGGCTGCTCCAAATGGCGTGACGTCACGCGGGACGTCCCTATATCAGCTAAGATGTAAATATATGTTTCTGTTGTGGAGCACCTCACGGCATGTACAAATAATAATTAGCAAGATTGTAGGTTTGTTTTTAACATTGGTAGAGACATTTAAAAACACAATGCATCATGTTTCCTCCTACAGTGAAATTGCAGGTTACAGCAGATCAGTTGTTCTTTAAAGAGATTTAGACTTATGGCTCTTTTCCACTGCATGGTACGGTACGGTTCGGTTCGGTACGGCATGCTTTGACGCTTTTCCACTGCATGGTACGGTACGGCTCGGTACGGCTCACTTGTGGCACTTTTCCACTGCATGGTATGGTACGGTACGGCTCGCTTTAAATGGTACCACCTCTGTTGAGGTTCCAAGCTTTTGGCGCTTTTCCACTGCATGGTACGGCTCAGTGCGGTTCGGCTCGGCGCGGCACGGTTCGGCTCGCTCCGCTTTGCCACTGCGTGGTATGACTCGGCACGGCACGGCTCGGTTCGCTTTAGCTCGGTTGCTTTTCCACTGCAGTTAGTACCGCTTCAAAGTGGGTGGGATTATGACTCGTTATAGTTTATCCGCTCCTCGTCAAACAACAAGAGGAACGTCTGCGCTTCTCGTCTACTGACCACGATACAGCCATTTCTTTTTTGGAAGTTTTTTTTCTTCAAGCAAGTCAAGCAAGTAGTTTTAAAACAGGTGCTACAGCGGTGGCTGTTACTGGCTATTTAAATCTAGCGGGCTTGATGTCTCGCAAATACAATGACGCTGGTAGTGACGATTCTGTCTGTCTGACCAATCAGTGATCTACAGTGCTTCCACGTCACATTTTTCCACTGCCGTACCATGCAGTGGAAAAGCGCCATTAGAGTATTTTGTATATAAGCAAGCATAAGGTATTTTTCAAGCCTTCAGTCACATGAATGTGTTGTTCAAGATAGACTGACTTACTGTATGATTTATTTTAGGGATGTCCCGATACCACTTTTTCACTTCCGATACCGATACCACAGCTTTGGCTATTTGCCGATACCGATATCAATCCGATATTTTTATTTTATTCTTGAACTAATACTAATACTAATAAAATATATGGAAGCACTTTGCTCAATTAGCAACCTAAAAACATTTCACTCAAATGGAGAACAAATACTTCGAGTATATGGTCCACAACAACAGTTGATTATGAAAGACTGCCAGTGCCACCCTTTATTCTAACACTACCAAAAAAATACAGGCAGGCAGGCTACTTCAGTACTTAAAGCTACCAACAGGTTTAAAGTTAATCATTAACAAGCTTTAAAATTACCCATTGATCTGTGTACTTTTGCGTCCATTCGTTTTTCCTTTAACCCGTAAAACGAAAAATTAAGGGTTGTTGTATTTTTAAAAAGCAAAGTTGAACACCAACATTTAATTGAACTGTATGCACACCAAAAAAAAATATTGACGTAAGTTATATATAAATAAGTTATTTTCTGTATGACCAGAATGATACGAGTATTTTAAGTTGTTTCCACTGTTGAAAGGAAAACGGAAGTGTTCGCGCCTGCGCTCCGTGCCATGCAGTGCGCGCTACACACTCTGCACAAACCCTTGCTTGGATATGCGTCAAAATCCTGTGTAGCATACAGGTTACAGCCTAGGGTTTATAAACTGAGGAGACGGATTGCAAAACCGTGTTTATAGTACACCGAAGGTAGTGGGATGGAGTGTCTATTGTGAGCTTAGGGGGCACGTCAGCACGTGTGTGTGTGTGAGTGAGTGAGACAGACTACGCGCCTGCTGTGAGGGTCGCCGAAAGAAGGATATGAAGTGCCGAACTGATCCGAAACCAGCCCAATGTTTATCCACCCGCGCAAACCCATTTTCCCCCGCAAAATAGATTGCAAAACCGCCCAATCTGCAGGCTGCGCCGCTTAACTGGATGTCGCAGCAAGGGAAATGCTTTCAAGCATTGTTGGATAGGTATCGGATCATATTTTTTTCTCCCCTCCGATCTCCGATCTAGCGTTCTGTGCCAGTATCGGCACGATACCGATGCAGTGGATCGGATCGGGACATCCCTAATTTATTTCATAGATTCATTAAAAATAATCAACTCAAAAGCACTATTTGTTTACAAATCAGACATCACAAGTTGAATGACATTAAACTGTATGTTCATTGTTGCTTACAATGGGTGATGACAATGCAATAGTCTGTTGCATGCTGTATATTCACACTGGAAAGGCAGCACACTTGAAAACAGTAAATAAACAAGTGTAGTTTTGGTGGTAAAACAAGTTCACCTTTAGAATCACCTTAAAGCCCCACTGAAATCCAAATTTAAGTTTTGTTTAGCTCTTAGGGTGAATATGTCCTTCATGCATTATAGTCCTTCACGTCTATTGCAATCTCAAAATTCTGGCCAGATAATACCTAGAATATCAAAATCGACTGCTGGCGGTAGATCCTTTTCCCATTTAGCACCAAAACTTCGGAACAGTCTTCCTAACATTGCCTGGGAAGCAGACACAGTCTGTCAGTTCAAATCTAGACTAAAAACACATCTCTATGGCTTAGCATACACATAACACATTATAGACTTCTATAATTCAATGTTAGGCTGCATAGTTTAGATCAGCCGGAACCGGGAACACTTCCCATAAATCCTGATGCACATGGAACAACATAAGAAGGATGGCGTCTACGCTAATATTAGTCTCTCTGTTTTTTATTATCCCGAGTTATTTTATTTAATATTATCCCGAGTTTTACCGCAGTCTGCCGGATCCAGGCCATATCCAAATCTGATGAAGGACCATCGTATGGACACGACGACAACGCATCCCTGAAGTGCCAGCCTCATCAGCTCTGTGAAGGCCTAATGGACACCTCAACAAACTCGTCTCCATACCGGCGTGATGACACCGACCCCCAACCAGATGGAACTGGATAAATATTGTGAAGGTTCTGATCCCATCTAACTTCTGACCTATAATTCTGCCTAAATCATAATCATACACTGTTCGTTCGTTGGCCAAAGGAGGACTGGCCCCCTGACTGAGCCTGGGTTCTCCCAAGGTTTTTTTCTCCATTCTGTCACTGATGGAGTTTTGGTTCCTTAATTGCCACTGTCGCCTTTTTCGCCTTTCTTCGTGTAACCCTTCACTCAATTTGATACAGACACAAAGTCTGAGTATGGACCAGTTCAATCAGAAGACTAAAATTCGCCTGCAGAGAATAAGGATGTCACAACAATAATGAGCCACTCACACAAAGTATAAAGTTTTTCTGAACGTATTGTTTGTTGTTGAATGCAAAACTTGAATTCAGTAAATGGAATGTATAAGAGGAAAAAAATAAAATGAGAAAAAATACAGGAAAGAAAAATAAAATACAATGTAATAAACAAATTCTGTAAACACCTTTTTCTTATAGGTTTCAAGGACTTCAAATACTCTAAAGATCTCGAAAGGTAAGTATAATCACTTGTCTTTTAAACACTGTTTATGTTAATTTATACATTAACCTCTTGTTTGTTCCCTTCTAGGTTTCACTAGATTTAATTCAGTTTCTTTGGAAAAATAAAATAAAATTAGTCACCACCAGTAACGCTAAATTCACCGTATGACTTAATTTTCAATTTCAATTAAAGTTAATTCCTTATTTGATACCTTTTGAAATTTTTGTTAAGGTTTCTTCTTCTGGCTCCTAATTTTAAAAAGAAAAAGAAAGGAAACAATAAAATAAAAAAAGACAATTACATTTGATCAAGTAACAAAAAAAAAAACAACAACAAATAAACCCAATAAATTCACATTTAATTTCCTTCACAGGGATTTAACCCCTCAGGTTTCAAAATGAGTTCAGTGCAGTCTCTGAAATTATATTCACAACATTGTGAATACTGTTGAAATCGTTAAACGACAATGGTCGGCTATTGTTCGTTACTCAGTCTCTCCTCGTGACTGCATCCTTCCAATTGAACAGTGAAAAGTGTAAGTGTTGTTAGTTCAATTTCCTACCATCCAAATCGGCAACAAAAACATCAGTTTTATACAATCACGACTCGCTGTTAGGTCCGTGCGGCTCGCCAGTCCCGACTCCCTCCGTGAACATGAGAGTGAACGAAATCCAGGAACTCCAATCCGGAAAGCATCGACCAAGCGGCAACCTCCCTGGCTGCGTCCGAAACCGCATACTCAATGAGTAGGTACTGAATTTCAATAAGTACTTACTTAACGACCGCTAAAAGAGTAGGTAGCCAAATCTCCTTGAGTATGAATGCGAACCGGACATCTGCCATGTTGACGTTATCATGTGACCTACGACGCGTTATCACAAGTGCAACAACTTAAAAGATATGAACGACACGTTTAATTCATCTCTGTAATATCTTGATATTGATTAAACCTGCTTATTTTTTGATTGTAGTATAACCAATACATTTAGGGTCGATTTAAGTTCTTATTTTTAACGCTTCTAATGTGACCCACAGTTTAAATATGCTATATATATAGCCTATATTAATACTTATATATAACACCTTAAATATATAATTTTTCATTACAAAAAACCTAAATCGTCATCTCTTGAATATGTTTTTAATTTCTTTATTTTAAATCCAAAATGTTCACCCACAAGCAAAAAGCCCTTTTGGGCCCCTAAGGGCTGTCCTTTATGTTTTCCTCTTTTTCTTGTTGAATGTTTCATCCCTCTGGATTATAAATAACAACAACAACATCAGTTTGTTTGTACCGCTATTATTCAAAGATATTTAAACTTGTCATTGTTCTTTTTTCCTGTTTATATAATATTATGATGGATGCAAACCCATATTTATGTTTTCTGTCATTATGATTGTTCATCCTGATCTTGTATGTAACTATAAGTTCTGCAATAAAAAATGATATGAGCGACAGGTGCACTAACACCTCATAACATCAGTAACTCGACAGCCATACCTAGAACAGTTTTCCTCAGCGTTTGTAATGTCTGCACATTGCTCACAGCACACGACTGCTCGAAGATCTCACCTTTGGAGAAGACTGTTGATTTTTATACTAGAAAAATGTAAGTATCACTCCTTAAAAAACAAGGTTACCCCAGAATGAATTGCATCGCTAGCCCACCCCAAAACTTACACAATAATAATGATAAATGCTGACCAAAACTTTTTTTTACTGAAAATTTTATATTGAAATGCTTTACATTTTTAGGTGAACTATCCCTTTAAGATGGGTAGCACTTATCAGTTTAATTTTTCATCTGAAAAATGAAAAGTCGGACTGTTTTCCTGCTGCATTTTCATTTTTGGGTGAACTATCCCTTTAACTAAAGGTGGCATAGGTATAACAGAATTCATACATTTAAAACCTGTGCTTTTAATATTATCTGAAAATTTGTAGATATTGCTTATAGTGCATATTGCAGGTTAAAACATTTTAAAAACTGGATAAATAACTGCGCATATTTTCAGTTTATGCATGAGAGCCCCCTCTGGCTTTTGGATGTGGCAGCATTTGACCGTAACTCAATGAGAAACTGCATAATAATTGCACAATTAATTGTTACACCCCTACAGTATTGCCACTGTGCATCTGTGATGGCTAAAAGTTTGCCACACAATGGGTAACACTGGATAGATACTACTAGGGATGTCCCGATCCGCTCCACAGCATCAGTATTGTGCCGATACTGGCCCAGAACGCTAGATCGGAGAGGAGAAAAAATATGATCCGATACCTATCCAACAATGCTTGAATATAGCATTTCCCTTGCTGCGACATCCAATTAAGCGGCGCATATTGGGCGGTTTTGCAATCTATTTTGCGGGCAAAAAATGGGTTTGGGCGGGTGGATAAACATTGGGTTGTTTTGGATCAGTTCGGCAGGTTTTTGTAGCCGAAACACCGGCACTTCAGATCCTTCTTCCGGCGACCCTCTGTTCAGCAGGCAGTAGTCTATCTCACTCACACACACACACACACACACACACACACATCTCTGACTGACGTGCCCCCTAAACTCCCTAAACAGACACTCCATCCCACTACCTTCGTGTACTATAAAACACGGTTTTGCAATCCGTCTCCTCAGTTTATAAACCGTATGCTGTAAACTGTATGCTACACAAGATTTTGACGCATATCAAAGCAAGTGTGTGTGCAGAGTGTGTAGCGCGCACTGCATGGACGGAGTGCGGGCGCGAACACTTCCGGTTTCCTTTCAACAGTGGAAACAACTTAAAATACTCATTTCTGGTCATACAGAAAATAACTTATTTATATATAACTTACGTCAATATTTATTTTTTTGCGCAGCTTTTGGTGTGCATACAGTTCAAATTAAAATGTTGGTGTTCAACTTTGCATTTTAAAAATACAACAACCGTTAATTTTTCGTTTTACAGGTTAAAAAGGAAAAACGAATGGACGCAAAAGCAATCAATGGGTAATTTTAAAGGTTTTTAATTTTAAATGATTAACTTTAAACCTGTTGGTAGCTTTATGTAGCCTACTGAAGTAGCCTGCCTGCCTGTATTTTGTCGTGTTTGAATAAAGGGTAGCAGTCTTTCATAATCAATTGTTGTTGTGGACTATATACTGGAGAAGTATTTGTTCTCCATTTGAGTGAGATGTTTTTAGGTTGCTAATTGAGCAAAGTGCTTCCATATATTTTATTAGGCCTAGTATTAGTTCAAGAATAAAATAGAATAAAATAAAAATATCGGATTAATATCGGTATCGCAAATAGCCAAAGCTGCGGCATCGGTTTTGGAAGTGAAAAAGTGGTATCGGGACATCCCTAGATACTACAGTACATCCTCTAATCATACAAAAAAAGTAATGTAGTACCTATTATAACACGGCATAGCCGTGTTTTTCCAAAGGCCTTCTTCACCCCTGAGCCATCCATATTCATTGTTGCCATCAATCTGTTGGTAAGAACTCTGACAAAAGAAAAAAGACAACCAAGTAATATCAGTAATCAATAATTGGTAAGATTATTGAACAATACAACTAAGTGACCAGAACAGCTGAGCCTTCAAGCAGAAAAGTTTTACAGTTTTTCACCATCACTTTGGTGCATTTCCTGAATCAACATTTCTACAACAGTGCACTGCTCGGATTAGTATTATCTACGGACTTCGTGTGATTTACAAATTATACCCCCACATCTGATTTTTTTTTTTGTGTGGTGTATTTGCACAAAATTTAGAATTATAATGGGTTCTAATGAGTTTACATTTATATTTACATTTAGTCATTTATCAGATGCTTTTATCCAAAACACTTACAAAGAGTAAATAAATGTTGATAATTTTGTGCAAAGAGACAATCTGCTTTATTAAATCTACTATTAATCGATATATTTTTGTAACAAAGAGGTAGGGGGGCCGTGGAGCTTTTGCTGTTTTTGGGGGGTCTTACCCTCTGAAGTTTGGTAAGCTCTGAATCAGATGATGTGATAGTTGATCTAGAACAGGGGTCCGCAACCCGTGGCTCTCGAGCAGGATGTGGCTCTTCTGCATCCCTGCTGTGGCTCCCTGCAATCTTTATAATACCCTGTTTATGCCTGGTATTAAGATGCGTTTTGGTCGATCAGATGACAAGTGGACAAAAGAGACACATACCCGTTTACACCTGCTGCAGGCTGCAACGATTCCCGATTCCAGGGATCTTCAAGTGCATATGAACAAAGCTCATTCTCACATATTTCAGAAGTCAGATTCCTTAAGCTGTAAAGCTCTTAATATTTTAATAAAGTTTAACTTTAGGCGAGCCGAGGTGAAACTTGTGCAATGATGCTCGTCACTAAAGCCTGGAACACACCAAGCCGACGGTCGGCCGTCGGGCAGTTTTTGTCGGCGGGCTAAGTTTTCTCAGTGTGTTCCGCACTGTCGGCTGAAATTGGTCCTCGTCGGCTTTGTTTCGGCCGATTCGACATGTTGAATCGGCGTCGGGCAGTCGGTGAAAGAGGGAACTCTGATTGGCTGTTCAGCTTAGTGAACGAGTCAGTGCACGAGAATAATAGCAAAACGGCGAGCAAAGAAGTCAAAACGCTACAGATAGAAGGCTGTTCTTATGTTACATCATCTTACCTAAGTGTTCCTTGAGATATATTTTAATATTAACATGAGCGGAGTGATCTGAGAAATGCACCAAAGCATAGTATGATTGGTATCTACCTTTTCATCACATTTTTTACACAGTCCTCAAGGTTTGCACCCCCAATCCTGACTAACCGAGACAACTGAAAAGATTTTGAAAAATTTAATTTTTTCACCATCAGAAACACAGAAAAAAAACAGTATTAGTATTGGCCTAGCATAGTTATACTGACCATCACATTCCTCTTTTCTTCATCGGCCAGTTGCCCTTCCAGATTTTTCAGCTCACGCCTGCCGTTCATCTTCTCAAGGTGGAACTGAGACTCTGGGGGCTCACGGTTTGGGCCCACCTCTGACAGCTTTGCCCGAATATCAGACAGAAGATAGAGGACCCACCTTTGGAATTCTGAAAGTCAAATTGGAATGAAAAACATTTGTCCCATTTGCAAAAAATACCACTTTCAGTAAGAATATTAGGTGGTATACTTACTTCCATTATCCAATGGGAATAGCTCTCCACCCTCTCTGTGCTGGTTCCCCCAACCTGGTCTTTGGGAGCACTCATAAGGAGAGCGGGAGCGCTGATGTGGAGCGCTGTCCCGTGGGCGTGAGGAGCTGTGGCGTGGAGTGTGGAACTGCTGGCGTGGGGTGCTGTGGGTCGGAGATTGGGACCGGTGGCGTGAAGTGGTAAAATAAAATATTACTGATAGGCTTTAAAAAGGCTTACATCTTCTAAAACTGGCCTTAGACAAGTCATATTACATTCATAAGGTGTATTCTCAGGGTTTTTCCTGCCTCAAAATGAGGCCTGATCTTGACTTTTACACAAACACACATAGGCCTCCCATACCTTTAAGTGGCTTAACCAAAGTGACTTAAACTTATTATTATTTTTAATAAAATTAGATGAAAATTACAATTATTAAGTTCTAAGTTATATAAAACATTACTTTTATCCAACCAAACAGGAATGTTTTTTAATCAAATAAAGCTTTTTATTATCTTTAACTAACTTTTCAGCCCACAATGGCCAACTGAATTAACCAGTCTTACTAAATGATCAAAGCTCATTCACATCTTGCATTCTCTATGGTTCACTTTAAATGATTCAATGATCTCTTATATTAGCTTTAGTGACTGAAAATTTCAATAGCTTAAATGAAGCGGTTCAAATGAGTCATTCGTGTGCGAGTCGTTCGCAATGTGTGTTCATACTGGCGAACTCGCTGTGTAAGTTACAGTATACACTGATTCAACGATCCAACTGCACTGATAAATACATTACAATGATGTGCGTCATGTTAATTTGAAGATTTTCAATAAATGAAACGTACTTGGATGCAAAACAAACAGCTGTGAAACATAAGCTCTTGTTCTGCAACTCTTTTAAGCGCCTCGTTGAGCTGAGAACGAAACAGCGCCACTATTGTGTGGCGTAATGCCGCAACTGCAGTTACAAATGATTAATGGGTTATGTTGCGTTTTGTCGCATCGCATCGGGGGAGAGATTCAAATTAGGGCATTTTTAGTAGCCTACGAACAAAAATTGTAAAACTAACATTACTCGCGACATTTCAAAATAGTAGACATTTCAAAAAACAATAGTTAAATGCTTAATGGATCTAACTCTACCTCAGAAACCTTCACAGTAACTGGCGGGAAATTTCAATTCACCAAAAACAACAAAATACTCATTGCAACGTCAAATATTTAATGAAAACACAATCTTCTAAGTTTGAAAAGTTACCCAATATAACTTATGTTTTATTTCATGAGATGTTTATTACTCACCTGATAAAAAGCACCAACCATCTCGAGCTGCTTCGACTTCGCCGCATAGCGCGCACTGCCTGTGTACGCAAGGCGTGATGACGTGCGTTCCAACGGTCATCAACATAAATCCTCCAAATATTTTTTTCATTTATTTTTTTTACGTGTATACATGTATAACATTATGTCATACTAGATTTGCATCAAATTACACAAAAAATAATAATAATTAATTGTTGTAGGAGCTGCTGAGAAACCCGAGAATGTGAAAGCTAATGGCGCCATCTACAGGTGGCATTAGGAATAGAGAATATGAATGGGCATTGTAGGCCCTACATTTTTAATTAAAAATTAAGAAAAAATGGAATTTGTGAAAAATAAATATGATTTGTTTAAGAGCCCTAGCATTGCATCTATCAGTTGAAAACAAGAAAATCTAAATAATTTTAAAATATATAGCCTGTTCACTATGAAAAATTTAGACTAATGTAAATTTTCCATTAATGAACATGTAGTTGTAATATTGTATATACTTACATTATAGGGTATTACAATTTCATTATCAATTACAGCAAATTTATTTTAATTTTAAAGTATATAATATCACTATAAATAGAAAATAAGGATACACATATACTTTATGTGGGGTTACAGCAAAAATGCTGCATATGTTTTTCATTTTTTTAATTATAATTAAGCAAATCAGTATATTTTTTGTAAAATATAATAATTACTGTTCACCTCTTATTTCATATCAGTAATTTACATACTTTAAATAGTTTTTTGTTTATTTGTTTTTAACCACAGAAGTTACAGAAGTCCACTTTCATGCAGAAATCCAACAACATATGATTCAAAAGATGTGCCAAATGGATGCATTTTGAGGCCCCAGTAAAAATTAAAAAAAAGCTATAATTTACATTGATATCAATGTGATGTCAATATGACATCAACTGAACGCCTATAACACGACATTGATTTGACGTCAACTCAATGTCAAACATGTTGGCCTATACTTATATTATCAATTTCAGTATGGGTTTAAACCTCGTATTTTCACCAATTAACCAACTTGATGACGTTGATGTATAATCTGACTTTGAAATTATGCTTTGCAGCATCTTGATCAAATCTTGTCTAATATTTGACGTCAAATTGACATCAAGGTGCCCGCTGGGTTTAGAAACAAGCCCAAAAAAAACGTGAACCGCGCCTACCAATATTTGTAAGCGACTTTACAGAAGAACAAGCCCAAAGTCGCTTATAATAAGCGGACTTGGCAACACTGGCTCCAACCGCGTGCGAAATCCGGAACACAAAAAAGCGCTACACAACATTCTCAACTCTCATTGGTCGATCCTTCCAAACAAAAATTATTTTAATCGGCTGTTTTAAAACACACAAAAATAACTAATAAAATTAAAAGAAAATAAATATTCTTGTTTATTCATGTGTTAATGCTTTTTTTTTCGTAACCTGGGTTACATTCGCCTTTTGTCGCCATTGGCTTTTGGCTCGTTAGTTGGGGACATTTAATTTTATATTTAACAATATTATTACAACATTATTTTCCTTTTATCTCTGTAAAGCTGCTTTGAAACAATCTCTATTGTAAAAAGCGCTATATAAATAAAGGTGACTTGACTTGACTTGATAAATAAGCTGGTGTGTTCCAAAACAACGACAAAATTCACATTTAGGAGATATAAGCATTCAAAACTTACAGTCTCTCACTTCCGCTAAAATAGATCATGGATTTTTATGACGTCACCGCGGATTTCAGCTTCTCATCACATCTTCTGTCCAATCAAATGCTCTCTAGAATCTAAAGTGTCCAGCCCCTACCTGATTGTACGTTCGGCAGTAAACGCATGCTCAGTGTCAGCTGTTTGTGCTCATCAGTTCCATCAGTTAACTGTCGGAGTAACTGGAGTAACATATACTCCGGGATATTGTTTATTTCGAGTCGGAGTGACTGTCAAGCACGTCCGAAAGCAAGTAACTTTAGAAAACTGGATCAGCGCTGACTCTGTTTTGAACGATTCAGTTTGATTTGGTGAACTGGTTCAACCAAAGCTGCACGTTTCAAGGCACTTCAGTGGGCCTTTAAGAAATTGAGAAACTGAGACTTCAGTAGTGTAGTCCTTCAGAATATGAGTTATCTAGCAAGGATGGATTGTGTTTGTTTAATAATTGTACTTACTTGATTAACTTGACTGCAATTACTGTGCATTTTTAGCATCCAAAGCTCACAGTTTCTTTGTCTGCCTGTTTGTTCCTTCACACTCACACAGCCCATCACAATGACCCAATTACTGATCACCTGCACCTGGAACCTGTTAGCACCCTCATCAAGAGCACTATAAGAGCACACACTTCTCACTCCCTCATTGTCGGGTCTCCCATATGGATGAAGACTCAATACTTGGAAGACTTTGACTCTCCTTTGCTCTAGTGTCTCCTTTGATCCCTATCCATAATTACCGGCTCCACTTACCTTTCTCCACTCCTGGAATCCACTGATCTCCATTCAGGGAAGTGTGTGCTCTGCAATCAGTATATTCACTCCCGTGCTTCCTCAAGTAACCTGGGGGGGCGTGCACCTGAGACCCATGTTTCAATAGCGCATGCTCTCTGTAGGCATGTTCACATTAGCAGATAATGAGTTGCCATGTGAACGACGGACATCTCTATCTTCTCAAACAGATTACATAAACAGAGAATATTTGTTTTTGTTTTGAATTAGATAATTTAATTGCAGAGACTTAAATGATATTAAAGATATGATAAAGAATGACTAAAGATATATTGCGCTTGCCTATGTGACTAGTATTCACTGAGTTTTATTTAAGTTTAGAGACGTGCTCCAGAAAAAAAGTTCACGGAGACGGAGAGGCAGAAAGCACACCCTGTTTATTTTCTTTATTTTACAAAAGCACAATATTTTGTTTCGATTGTAAGTGGACACATAAAAAAGTAGACATTTTACAGTTTATTTTTTCATATTTCTTAAGTCTGTTTTACCATAAATGACGGAGTATTTTAATTCTATTTTGCTGCTACGTGAAAAAATCCATCAAAACGTGCCGGCGCATTTGTCGACCCCAGAGGGTTAACTTTAGCCTAATAGGAAAGAACATAAATTGTGATTAAAAATATATGCTCACTCACATCAAGACGCCATTGCAGTGGTGGAGTCCATGCAGGAGGAGTAGCGTTTGGCACTGCGTCACTTTTCAGCGCGAGCTGTTTGGAGAAGCCCATTTCCACCTCCATTGCGTTGGAGAAGCAATCCCGTGTAAAATGCAGGTTGCACACTCCAGCTCTAGGGGGTAACTCACGGTCTTCCAGGCAAAGTGCATGCAACCACTGGCGCCTAATTTCCAAGTCTGCTGGAAAGCTATGCAGTCCAGCAGTGCTGTTGCAACCAGCAACACTGCACCTACGTCCCATCCTAACCACTGTACTAAATACAGATAAAGCTAATGTTAAAAATCTAAGCTAACTTGAAGCTATCTTAACTGATGCAATACTATGCTACTAACTAACTATGCTTCTAACAATACTACACTAACAACTATGCTAATTAACTACCTAGGCTACACAAAAACATCTAAATAACTATATAAATGCTATGCTAGCTAGATGCTAATATACGTTATCCTGATCGATTTCAATACTCCAAATTCCAACTCCTGACTCGCTACAGTGGTTTTGACAGAACAAGATGTTTTTATACCAGGGGCTGAGCTTATGCCAAGGGCCTGGTGAGCTCGTACCAAGGGTGTGGTGATCTGGTGCTTGCTTTTACACCATATATTGTAGAATTAAAACACTTTAAAATGTACTCAAATCAATGAAAAGCACTATTAAAGCCCCAGTCTTACAGATCATTACCTACAAAAAGTTGTTTTAGGGTTTAGTTACCCTTTAAGTTTTAAAAAAATTTTTTTTTTTATTATTAATTTGTATATTTACACTGCATATACATTTTGGTTTTGACAGCCAACTGGCTCGTCATGAATAGTCTCTGTGCTCCATGTGACCACTTCATCACTGAATCTAGTTCTCTGTTTATTATTTCATGACTTTCTCTCTCATTATATTAAATTCGGACTTCAAGTTCACAAATAAGCTAAAATGTGAAATTGTTTTGTCAGTGGGACTTAAATTTAGCAGTGATACAGCCCTGTTGCTAAGTAATGATACAGGAATTATAAATTCAATGAAACCTATGATTCAAACATTTGATTTTCCCCTGTGACTTATTGTTAACATGAGAAAAATAAGTTGCAGTAAATACTAAATGTTCACTGATTAGATTTCTACATTATATTTATAAGCTGCTGGAGATCAGAATGACTATTAGAGTCTGCAGAATTTATGTAAAGCATTACATTGTCAATTCAAGCTGCCTGTAGGGTGTTGTACACTGAGAGGCCTATCATTCAAATACCCATAATGCTAAACGGACTTGATGAAATAAAGGAAACGTGATTTATTGTTAGAAATTCTGCCATGTCTCTATATCTCAGTTCCTGAGTGAGAGCACATGAAATCAATGGATCGCAATTTAGAAATCAATGGCAGCTCAGCAGCAGTCTTCTGTTTATCCAGATGATTTGCTTGGATGCAGCTGCTGCATTAGGTCCACAAACTTGCTTTTTTATCTTTCTTTATCCCTCAAATCTGTGAAAAGATCAGTCATAAATCCCATTGAGACTTACTGCAACCAAGGAGGTCTAGCATACCTGGAGAGAGCTTTTCATTCAGCCTTCCTATTCATCTCAGTGTTAGTTGCAAGCTCTGCACTAGTACTATATCAGAAACTCTTGCACCAGGCTAGTGCCCAAGGGCCCGGTTTCACAGAGAGGGCTTCAACTAAGCCAGGATAAGACCTTAGTTCAATTAGGACATTAAGTAGCTTTTTCAAATGTGCCTTAGAAATCTTTTTTTTTACTGGTGTGCATCTTGAGAAAAAACAATGGCAGTGATATATTTTAAGCTATGTCAGTGCAAGTTGCTTTAGAAAAGAAAATAGGTCAAACATGCATTGTAGTCTGGGACTAGGTTTAAGGACTTGTCTGTGAAACCGGGGAAATATGTCATATCAAATGGAGACAGGGAAAAAAATTATTTGATATGTATACAACACATTACTTTTAAATTTACAACAAAATATCTGAGTTACTTTTTCAAATAAATAATGCAAGTTACTCTGTTTTCCTGTGTATTGACTGACACCTCTCTTGTCCCAATGTTGAGAGAAATTGGGAGTAAGAGCAGAGGCGTTTGTGCGCTGTGTAAACATTTGTATTTACTCATGTCAGACTTCTTAAAAATCCTTAAATAAAAGCAGGGAAATGCAAACTCAGAACATTACTCAAACATTCAATAACTAAATGTTAAATAATAAGGTCACTAAAAGGTCCCACAATGCACCGTGAAAACCAGGGAGCATCGATGCTCACAAAGTTCCCTTAACGAAAGTTCTAAAGGGCGAAACTTAAATCACGATAGCCAACTCACTACACATCTGATACGCGATAGAAGTATTTATATATTTAGAAATATATAGAAATATATATATTCAAAAACACGTTTTACTCTAAAACTGCAAGAAAATCAAAGCCAAAGTTGCAATCAGTTGTGTTCCAAATTTAAGCTTGATATATATAAAAAAATAAGCTTTCAGTAAGATTTTGTTTGGCCGCAGTACCAAATGATTTTTTCACTAGATGAAATTCGTCTTCATCAGAAGTACCACTTTATTTTCTACTATAAAGCGTTTCTCCAGTGAGTTCATGTTTTTACTCGTGGACGTCTGACCTCGACGGACTCATGAGGACAAATGAACTGGAAAAGATTTCAGCGTGAATGAAGGCCTCAGCACACATGCACCTACCTATTACGTAATTCCCGCGGACCAATGGTAGTACAAAGGCGTTTGCCAGACTTAGCAAACTTTTCCATAAACTATATACACTTTCCTAAAATATATATGTAGTTACTTTTTTGAACTATTAGTTATTTTTAATTGGAGATAATACAATAGCTTTCACACTGAGGGTGCTGAGCACCCTTGTAACAAGGCTGGAGCTGACATCATCCTCTCTTTGCTGAGGACTCTGCACAGAAAACACATATACTGCATAAGTCATGATGCGCAGCCCATCCATTCTTATGATAGAGCTGTTCTTCCCATTTTGAATGCATTATTCATTAAGCTGAACGTTAATAGTTTATAAACTTCAGATGTAATAATAGAATGAGCAGGGTTCAAATAATGGAAGAAAAGCCTCAGTGATCTCATATTCTCTTTTATGTGGCCTGAAGCAGAGCTGAGCAGGTGGTAATCACTGACAGCAGCTTGCTGAGGCTCTGTAAATATCAAAAGTTCAAATATGGAGAGCAAACTCAAAATCTCAGATAAATCAACAAATCAAGACATGTTAAAAAAAAACTCACTTATATACAAATCTGAATTCTACATGCACTGTGCAACACCCTTAGTAACATAAATATATTTAATATAAGTCTCAGTTGTCCCCAGAATGTATTTGTGAAGTTTCAGCTCAAAATACCCCACAGATCATGTATTATACCATGTTGTAAACACACAATTTTGAGTGTAAGGAAAAACATGCTGTTTTCGTGCATGTATCCTTAAATGCAAATGAGCCGCTGCTCCCCACCCCACTTTCCAGAAGAGGGAGGAGCCTTTACAGCTCGTGCCTCTGATACTCTGACAAAAACTAAGTCATCTGATTGGTTTTGATTATTATCTCTAGCATGGTCATGCTCATGTGACATTGCAGTTCTTCGTCATTATGGAAATGCTATATCTCCATGCGTTCAGCAGTATCAGTCTAAACTTCTGATATGTGGTTTTCTGAGCACACACATCCGAAGCACATGCACAGACACAGACATGTCAGACGGCGTGTCCTGTGAGTATTAAAAGTTCTCTTTCACTTCTTATTGTGCTTAAACTGTTAAATACACACAAGGTTATGTCAAACAAAGTTCTCATAAAAGTCGGTTATGTCTGTGAACGTAAACAGCAAGTAAAGAAACTACATGTGTATATTAGATCTGTGTATTGAAGTGAAAGCAGCATTATACAGTACCTTCTATATGCTGTAACACATTAATACATTCTTTAATGTATTGTATTTGTCTATGGTAACCGTTTATAAAAGCAATAAGTTTCTCGAGGTGTGCTGTGTAGTGAATACAGTTATGGCTGAAGGGGATAAACAGACACACACACACACACACACACACACACACACACACACACACACTGTATACTATTTCTGATGGCATCTAATGGAGGAAAATGCTTTTTTCTCTATGGGATAAAAACACTACAACACTTTTACTCTTTAAAGCATCAAACACTTAGAGGTCCAGTGGCATCTAGAAGCTTCTCACATGACCACCTAATGAGGAGAAGTCGTAATGAATTTCCATTAGATTTGCAGCTCATTGGCATACAGCTTACATCCCAAAGATGAGTACAGCAGTTTAGAGGATATGAGCTCATTAGTTCTTGTCAAAGACTGAAATATACCGATTCCATTTAGTAGAGACGTTTAAATGTTGAATATTATAGGGCATATGTAGTTATCTTCCATCTAACATAACCATTAGAGCAAAATCAAAGCGCAGCTGTATAAATAAAGAACAGGTACATTTCTGAAACTAGATTCAATCGTTGTAATGTAAATACATTTAGGGGTCTAACAATGTTTTTTTGTGTGTTAGCTATAAACATGTTGGCATGTTGAGGTGAAGCTTTTCAATTATTTATTGGTAATATTTTGAAGCAGAAAATGGCTACAGTCCTTTTCATGACTTTTAAAGGAAACACATGCATATTAGTGATCAGAGATCTCGCTTTGATATTTACAAATAATGACTCGAGATACTGTTTAAAATACTCTGTTAACGAGGAGGGTTGAATCTGAACTTTATTATGACCATAACAAGGTTAATATTAACCAAGCCTTCAAAACATGTAACTGGTGTATGAATTATTCATGTAGAGTATAACAAGCAAATAATTTCACACTACTCAACAATAAGCTCCAAAGGGCCACAGATGGCAAGAAGCCAAATCTGGAGGATTTATATTCTGCATTCAAAACAACATGAAACATTGCATTAGCATAGCTTTAGATAATGTTTATTCCCTTATTTTGACATTTCCTTGTTTGCAAAAAGCAAGGAAGATTCACACCTTAAATACACGCCACCTCCACACAATCGCATCAAAGTTTATTTGGTTCACAAGTGATAGGATCTGTTGTTTCCACATAGCATTTACATCTAAAATTATAGCTTACCTTTTCATTTACAACAGTTCCTAGTGTCAGATGCTCCAAAATATAGTGATTGAGCATGAGTCCTAATGGTCGGATGGAAAATAACATTACAGGTTCACGCTACCCGACAATCACATGACACCTTAATTATTATCTGTCTGGCTGTTGGGAGAGGTAGTACACAGACGAAAAAAAAGAGATATGGTTAGACATATGTGGAGGTCAAGGTTTGGATGGTTAACATGAGTCAGTTAACACCTGCTGGTATTTTCCTCCATTAGATGCCATCAGAAATTGTTGATATTGTGTATTCATATATATATATATGTAAGGCCGTCTAATTCGATCCAATGGCGGTATTCGAATTAGCGGTGAAGGTCTCACGCACACGTGTTCCGTCTTTTCTTATGGCAAGGGGATTTTTGGTTAAATGCAATACATTTCTCAAATGTATTAACTCGTTATTTCATCTGACTCCATAAATGAAAAAGGTTTTAATGATATCCGTATATCATTAAATGTGAGCGAATGTTTTACTATTCTTTTAAACTCTTGAATGAAAATAATGTCAAAGCCAATTAGAATAATCAAATATCACAATTTAATATGTCAGGTAAATGTATCATTACAATTTCATAATCAATGCAAAACATCACATGCTCTAGAACAAAGAGGAAAAATGTTTACCCGACAAAGACATACATGAATGCTGAGTCTCGGCGTCCCTCAGCATTCACGGGCTGATCTGAGATACAGAAAAGGCCCCGAGCTCTCGCTGCGTTTCGTTATATACCCAGACCTCATTTCAAATCTAAGCATCATCCACAGTGGAAATTTACCTGTAAGTCACCATTTGCTAGCAGTGGAAAATTAGCATTCAGTCAAATGGTCTGAAGGTGTTAACTCAAAGACACACCCTCCAGCGTGGAAGATATTTCTAAACTTCCTAAGAACTTTATTACCTTTTGGTTTACTTTGGGAATGAGACATTTGTACCAGTCGCACCGAGACATTTCAAATAATACCAAACATGTATGATAATCATTCACATTAAACCATTTAGATTCTTGTGTGAGTTTGGGAGATCTCTGCCAGGATGAAGAATGGGGGAGAGAAATGTAGATTAGGATGAGGGAGGTGACACCTTCGTCTCAATAGTGCATGAGGGGGAGTTCAAATGTTAATTTCCTTTGTTTTCTCAGAGAGTGGTCCTCTCTTAAAGTCCTTCTAGTTTTTCCAGTCTTACATATATATATATATATATATATATATATATATATATATATATATATATATATATATATATATATATATATATATATATATATATATATATATATATATATATATATATATGCATGCATACACGCCACACACACACAATATGGGCTGTATGCACCAGCTGAGCAACTGCCTTTGAAATGAATGGCTAACAGATCGCTTTACCTTGGTACATTACGAGTCCTTGGTCCAGACAGTAGGCCCAGCTTTCCTCATTCAACCTGAGCTAGTGTTTTCCCTGCATGCATAAAGGATGACAGTATTTTTTGAGATTCACTACAGCATGCCCACTATTCTGGAGTCAATTCATCCCGAGCCTTTGACTTTTCTGTTCCGTCAGATGAACTCCTCCAGCTGTCTGGATCAACACTCGCTCTAGACCATCTCATACACAGTTTGTTCAGTTCCTCGAGCAAACTGAAATGATCAATCTATATATAGAGATACCTGACATACCCTGGGGGGAATTGACTAAGAACTAATTGCACTCACCGTTTATTTGCACGTACTGTCTGCGTTGTGTTATCTGCTAAGGTGCAATTCCCGGTCTTGTCAGTTTTGCTAGGCTGTGAAGGATACATAATAAAAAAAGAAACTTGTTTAAACTAAAAAGAAAGTCATTGACATAAATACAGAAAAGTACAGTTTCAGTGCGTTAAGCATTGGTTAAACTGGATTGTGGGTGATAAGTGAATTTGCCCTACTTTGTTCTTATGTGTGAATAATGTAGAATATTTATTTATTTAAATCTTAGGCAAAACTATATAATAAATTTCATTAAACAAATCATAAACAAACATCATTCGTTAATATAACATATTAGTTAACATATTAGTTAATATAAATATTTACATAGCTATAGAAATTACAGTAGATAATGTGCTTGTTAATGCTTACTAATTTAAAATGAATTACCAGATCATTATTTAATGTAAATTGACACGCCCACGTGACATTGCAGTTCTTCATCATCATGAAAGTTTATTATCTGCATGCGTTTTAAAGCCATATCATATCTAACATATGGTTAGACTGATATATGGTTTTCTTATTAGGGGGCCCCCCAAATGTCTTTTATGCCCCCCCCCCCCCCCCCCCACCCCAAATTGAATTATGATATAATTTACAAAATAATATCAGTTTAATTTAATTCACATTTCAGTGAGAAATAATAAAAATATATGTCTACAAACTGCTCATTAGCTGAAAATATAATAAAGCCATCATAAAACCACAGTGTGGCGCTGTGAGGAAACCCCCCTGCAGCCCCCCAAAATCACTTGCACGTTAATACATGAATGAAATGACTTTCAGTTGGCGCGAGATTCCTGGCTGCATTCAAAACAAAGCAAACAGATGAAAACTGATAAACTGTTTTGATAAAGGTAACTACATGATGCTTTTTTAATAGTAGTGTAAACGCTTATGTTAGAGCAAAGCAGAATAAAGATGTGTAGCTTTTTTTCTCTCTACCGCCAGTGACATAGCAGTTAAACTACTATCCTGTCAGTGAGAGACTGTGTGCATGTTCGTTAGCTTTGTTTATAATAAAGCTGTTGTCAGAGTCGGTCTTGCAATTTTTTTGTATAGGCCTATTTAACCCTTATTTAATAACGTCTTGCAACAATGTGTAATGGTTATGTGTTAATTGTATGGGTTGCATCACTTTATGGTAATAGCTAACAGAAAAGGCAGTAGCAATAATAAATATAGGATATCTGACAGGGTTTCCGCGGGGTCTTAAAAAGTCTAAAATTTTGGACTTTAAATTTAAGGCCTTAAAAAGTCTTTAAAACGGCCAGATTTTCATCCTAGGTCTTAAATTTAATTTAGTCAGGTCTAAAAAAGTGTTTACCCTCGTTCATTTCCAGAAACGCTGGCCGCAGGAAGTTATTACAAAGTAGCAAAAAAGTATCGAGTTGTAGCCTACAAAGCGGAGCTCTAGAGCAAGGGTCTCCAACACGTCGCTCGCGTGCTCCAGCAGCTCGTGGCTTGATATGAGCTAGCTCGCCAGAGGCCGTTCACATATCGCGTCTTTTCCACGCTCAAGTTTGTTCAAGTGTAGGCGCGCGGCAAACACGCTCATAATTGAAGCGACGCGTTAATTTTTTTTACCAGGAGCAACGAGATGGAAAAAATCTAAACTTTTCAGAATGCCGCAAATACACGCACCGCAGGTCATGTGACAGGAACCAACCAATCACCCCTTTCCATAACAGCATTGAAAGCTCCGTCAACATGAAGGATGGGGGGTTCACCCAAACACTACTAATAAATATAAGCTAATGTGTAAATGTCAGTAATTTATCTTTTTGACTCATTCTTTTTATAAAAAAATATTTAAAGGCTGAAATATGAGGTTTATCTTTGTATAAAACCTTTTTTGTCAAAACTTTATTTGAACTTGAACATGTTAGTAGATGACATGTTGCAAGACACTCTTTTAAAATCTAGCCATCATTTTTAATGGTATTTTAATGTTTATGTAAACAAAAAGTGCATATTGATGCTAATCGATTTATTTGCTGTTTTTCGACGTAAAACTAGTTGAATTGACTTCATTCTGTAGTATTAGTACTTTTTGAACAGGATTCTGTGATAACCTTGATAATTTTGGTCACTTTAATCATTTCATCATTTCCTCTCTAGTTATGATCAACTATGATCAACTAAAATCAACAATAATTGTATTTTTAACAGTATAATATGCAAAAGTACAATTTTACATAAAAAAATCTACCTCTCCTTCTCTCACACACACACACACACATAGATGGATAGATAGATAGATAGATAGATAGATAGATAGATAGATACTCTAATGATCCCGAGGTAACTATCTATCTAACTTGGATAATGCGTCGTGTAGGTCTTAAATTTTAATCTTAATGGTCTTAAAATGTATTAAAAAGGTCTTAAATTTGACTTACTGAAACCTGCAGAAACCCTGTCTGATATCCGAAAAAAAAGTCCCCATACTAGTGCCCACCCATTGAAAATAAATGCCCCCGTGCTGAGCGCAGTCTGGAGCCGCATCTGATGCCTTGTGATATTCTTAAAATATTAAGCTATGCACTTTTATCAAAGTCTAAAAGCTTCCAAGCAAACTAACTAGTACTAGTGTCGGATTGGGATATCAACTGGATTATTGTCAAAATGGATGTGAAGAACTCTGTCGACTGAGATTTTTTACATCTCAGTCCTTTAATGACAGATCTAAATGCATAAGCCTGGGATAATACATGGATTCCGTCAGACCATCTCAGCTTGCTACCTGAAGCCTTCAGAGACATTTTTGTCATACTCTATGATCTTTTTACATTCAAGCTGGTAGAGTGGTTTAGAATTCACATAGTAAGGAAGATCTATGAGTGTGAGATGACTTTCTGTCATCTTTGAACATTTTCTTTGTGGTTTTGTAAGTTCCTGAAAAAAACCCCAGTGTGTTAGCCAACAGTGCAGAGTATTCCGGGCCGAGAACAGTTTGTAATCGTGCCATGCCGTACCAGGCTCAAGTGGAAACTGAAACCATTCCCTACCATTCTAAGGCCCTGTTTACACCTGGTATTAAGATGCGTTTGGTCGATCGGATCTCAAGTAGAAGAGGGAGACACATTCCCGTTCATACCAGGTATTTTATTCTGTCTCTTTTGTCACTTTCAACCAATTCTTCCTGATTTCTTCAAAGGTAGGGTCTATAGGCAGTTAAATGGATGGGCTTTTTCAGATCTTTCAGTGTAATGGACGAAATGAGCTCCTGCAATTTACATATGAACAATGGAAAAACTTACGGAGAGCATCAGCTTTCATTTCTGCTCTGATAGCCGCAAGATCACGCCGAAAAGGGTGTGAAATCAGGAATGGTGTCAACATTGTGCTTACTTTATTCTTCATCTTCAAACCAAACTTGGGACTCCAGCCGACAAAGTTTAAATCCCGTCTGGCTAGAGCGCTTCCCATAATGTTCACGCATTAGGTCAGTAGGTGGAGAGTAAGCTTTTGTGGATGTTCGAACACATTCGACCACATGAGCGTCTACACTACGAAAGCAATCTGGTCGGATGCATTCTCAACTACCTCTGGAAGTGGTCTAGCATTGTCCACTAATCCGATCAACCAAAATGCATCTTAATACCAGGAGTAAACAGGCCCTAAGAACCATTTGGGCCGACAGTGGAAAAGCGGCTTATATGAACACCTGTACACCATACACATGTTCTTACTGAATATTTAATTTCATTACAAAAATATAGGTCACACTTTAGATTAGTGTACAATTCTCACAATTAACTAACTTTTATTATTAACTATGATTTTTGCCTCAATAAACTTCTAATTACTGCTTATTAATAGTTAGTAAGGTAGTTGTTAATTTTAGGTATTGGGAAGGATTAGGGATGTAGAATATGGTCATGCAAAATAAGGTGCATTATAAGTAGCCTACTAATAAACAGCCAATATCCTAGTGATATGCATACTAATAAACAACTTGTTAATAGTGAGAATTGGACCCTAAACTAAAGTGTTACCCAAAACTATAATCCTTAGTTAAAATTTGTAGTACTTTACAATCTTTTACTACAGTTATTTTTTTGATATAGTATTGCATGCTGTGTTGTCTTCTCTGAAATTACTGGAATAGCCAAATTTGTTAATTAGAAGAGGGCATCCACATTCATTTGGCCATGTATCTGTTAGCTTTGAAAATTCATTTTGGATATGACATGGGATTTATGGAAGTAGTTGAGCGAGTGTTTGTTGAAGATTACAGCTTTTGAAAGGTCATAGAGGGGGAGATAATAGCAATCACATCTGAGAGACAAAACTAGGTGAAGCTGGTGGTCGACCATCAGCAATTGTGGTCAGTGCTACACTGCGCAAAGGAAAAATGGTGACTGTTTGAGGGACGATAATGATCTTGGTCTCCCATCCCCCCTCCTCAAGTTTTAAAGGTCAGACATTATCCCATGGGTTGTGTCCTGGATCTCACAGGAATGGACATCTGTAGATAAAATAAAGCAAGGCATCGCAATGCTTGGTTTTGTATATCAGTTTATTTCTTGTTTTTTTCTGCAAGTTATTTAAAATTTTAGGTATCGCTTGACATCCAATAAACACCTGGGAAATCGTTTAGAGAGTTCCTAATGTAATGCAAGACCATAAATAAATTATTCTTCAAAGTCATTTGTGCCTCTAATTAAATATTAAAGTCCATTTGGTCCTCAAAGATACTTTTGCAATACTGTATGCTGAAAGTCTAGGATAATGTGAAGCACTCAAGCGTAGTCATGTTGATCAATTCAAGGTGGGAGAGACAGCTTGTAGCTGTCATGTCTGGGGGGAAAAATACACCAAAACTCTTTTAAGAGGTCAGATAAACAAGTCCTGCTCTGAACGAGTAAAAACTCATGTCACTGTTCTATTGATGATTGCATCAGTCAGCTGTTTCATCGCATGTGAGCTTTAGTCCATACGTGCTGAATTCTCTGTTTGAAGTGTGTTAAAAACCAGACTGTGTTAGGACAAATGAATCTGAGTTGCACAGCATCATGTCCAGAGTATTCTTGTGGATCTTGGCACAACAATGCTTTTTCCCGTAGGGAGGGCGCTCAGAAATGCAGTGTGACACTTACAAGACTTCGCAAAAAATTAGTGAAAGTACAGGGCTTAGGGGCTGTTTACACAACACCGTTTTCAACTAAAAACCTTTTTATGCGTTTTGGCCGTTTGTTTACACGACAACAGCGTTTTGGGTGCCTGAAAACGCAAAGTTTTGAAAACGGGTTTCAAAGTGCAAGTTTTTGAAAATGGTCTCTGTGTAAACAACAAAAACGCAAAACTCTGAAGTGTTTAGTCTGTAGTGTTTCATCGCCATCTAATGGCCTGGCAGCAGAATACGGGGTTTTTAGTCGTTTTCGCAGATCCGTGTGAATGGGGATCATTTTGTCTGTACACGGAAAACTCAAAGGAAAAACGTCTCTGTTTTAAGCATATCGTTGTTGTGTAAAGGTACCCTAAGATAGGCAGGCATTAACAAGATAATGAGACACAGGTGTAAGTAATCAAACATAATAATAAGGATGTGACAGTTATCATCTGAAGATGTAAAATCCAGTTTGTATTTCCATCTGGTGCTGCTACTGTCTGTTTTGTGTTCTGTCTGTGATCCAAATTAATAAAATTTAAAAAGTAGAATTTCACAAAACAAAACAAAAAATGTAAGGCGCAATCCCACTGGATCGCACTGTATGTTGTGTTTTTAGAGGCTTAGTCAACTATTTTTTGATAGTGAACAATTTGTATACACTGTTAGACTTTTCTGTAATTTCTTCAGTTATTTACTTTAAATCACCCAGTATTATACTGCTATTTCACTTTACACTAAATAACTGTGATTCCCATTGCATCATGGGAATTTTCTGTGACGTCAAACACCACATAAAGAGACTTACTGTATTTGCCACTGTTGCCAACAGTAACACTGTTGCCAGTAAGTTACTGTAATTAAGCTGTACAGTACCATACCGTATTTCAGCTTTACAGTAACTACATGGTACTGTAATTGTGTAATACAGTGCATTACTGTAAAAATCAAGCTAATCAGTACACTACTGTAATTATTTTTATTTGTACTAAATATAAATTAGATTTCAGAATTTTGATATAGAATTAATTTTTATTTTTATCCTTCATAAGTACTACTGACATTCAAATCAATTAGACAAAATTATTAGAAAATACCTTAATAATTTTTTTATTTAAAACATTTCATATACATCACAAAATAAACAGTCTGACAATGCTGGAAATTATGTGTTACATTTTTACACATTAATGGGTGAGTTTAGGGTTTTGTGTTAATTTTAACAAAGTAAATATGTCAGAAAGGTTAGCACAAAGATGTGTAAACATTTTAATTTAACACATTATGTGCTGTCCATCACTGCACAGATTGTTAAAAAAATCCTAAACAAAACGTTAGCATTTGACAAAATGATTGTAGAGGCATTGGTTGTTTAGCTTATACAATTATTATAATGAAATAGCACCCATTACATTCATAAAACTGCAGAATATAAATACATTAAGCAGTCAAAAAGGAAATGTCCAACACAGGGCAAAACACAGTTCTTTTCACAATACATGACACATAACCCAACCTTCAAAATAATTATTTCCAAAGATTTGTTGGATTCATGTACACTGGTGGCCAAAAGAAGTATTTAAGTGTCCTAATGTTTTTGAAAGAAGTCTCTTTGATGCTCAAGAAAGATTTCTTATTATTATCAATGTCTGACTGTCTACTCCTCCATCTTTTCCACAGCATAGGAGTAAAAGTCATCATCAAAATATTCTTTAAAAAGCCAACACAATGTTTTTGTCCACCTTTTTGAATAAATGAACTTCTCCAAAGATTGGTTCCTGTTCAGAACTTTACTGACAACATCAGATTGTTCCCTGGTCTGTATGCGTGTCGACAAACACAAATGTACTCAGTCCTTCAGAGGAGATCCCGGTTCCAACACTATATAAAACAGAGAGAGAGAGAGAGAGGAGAAAATTCCATATTCTTTTTTTTTAAACATTTTTATTATTATTTACTAAAACTTAAGCTTTTTGTCAATTACATTTTCAAACATTTCAGATTAACTAAATTAAATTATGCCAGATTAAATTGTAATACTTACATATCCTAAATTCTGTCCAAAAATGCTGAGATCCATAGAGAGAAAGACTGAAATTGATGTTTTAGCCCATTTCAGCTTGTCTGCAGTGAAGGGGTTCCTGTTTGAGACAAATACACAGTAAGACACATGCAAGAAATCACTGAGTGATGATCGTTCTCCTTCCAGTAGTTAACCCACCTGTGCGCTGATACTAGGACCTTCCTGGTCAGGTGGGACTGCAATGGTAGAGTCTTCTGCCTAATAAAATATCAAAGTAATGTAAATATAGCCTATATAAACTTGAGTTGTTAAAATGCTAGATTTGGTATGAATTAATTAGTGAGAGTTTTACTGCAATGCTTACCTGGATAAATTTAATCTGGCGAGGCTGAACATAGAAAATGGTCCATCTTCTGATTGGTTAATTTGCTGTGTAATAAATATAATGTTAGACATGAAATGAGATCATGTTAGTCTATTTGATATAAAGTTAGCCAATTTTATAGAGATTTTATAAGATATTGTATGCTACCTGCACAAGTGGTTCCAATGAACTTATCACAAAATGCTAATCATTTTAGCAAACTTATGTCAAAATATATTTAAAAAAATATATGATTTACAGTTTAGGCTTACCTCAGAAATCTTGCTAGACGTCACTGGCGCGAATTGGCGCTTTGTTGCAGTTGCCTTTTTAAACACATACAAAATTGCAGTAAATATCAAATTCCATTAAAAAAATAAATATATAATATGTTATAGTTTGACAAAACTTGTTAGCCAACATACAAGGTTATTTTCTCAACAGTAGGCCAACACTGGCTACAACCAAGACAGAATTTCACATTAGTTTATTTAATGTTAATGTAAACTAAGCGTTGCTCCTTGGCGTATTTTAACAATTCAATAATCTAACAATTAAATTCAATAATCTAACAAAGTCTGTAAAATGAAACGTTAGCGCAGTTTACCGTGGTAAAGTTTGTTACATTGACGAGTATAATGTTAAACTAGGGTGCACTGCACAAACCTGTCAACAACACACACAGAATGTTTTTTACCTTGCTTTCTGGTCTCTCTCTCGGTGAAGTGAATTCCGTCTCTTCTCCGGGCCAGACACGAATGGCGCGGTCCAACAAAAGACAGTCAGAACCCAGTGATATTAGGCTACACTGGATGGTCCGGCGCAACACGACAAATCCCAGACAGTGTATAGTGATGCGCTGTTATATTTCTGACGTACGGTACTCCGAGTCCAAGCGCGCTATTTCTGACAAGGGACAAACAGGTTTGCATTTTGCAGTAATGGTCCGGTCGCTTCATTGTGTCCAATATAGAAAGCCTCTGACTGTTATAACGTAGACACGTGGTGTAAGGCAAAAATTAGGAAATAAAAAGCACGATGGAATGGTGCCAGTCAGACAGACGGTTAATACTTAACCACCTTACTAACTATTACTTAGCATTGAGGCAAAGTCATAGTAGTTAATAGTGAGAACTGTACCCTTATCTAAAGGTTGACCACATTCACATATATTTGCAGCCACAAAGCATCCTGAATGCATTCATTTTCAATAAGAGTATGCATTTTCAGAAATCATATTTCAATAAATGATTATATGGAATATTATAATGATATGTTAAAAGATATAGCTAGATATAGTTGGGGATCATTTGTACCTATTAGGACATCCATCCACAAATGAAGGAGTCATCATATTTTACCGGGTCTTCTGACAGAGCTCAGTCTACAATATTAAGCAGTGTCAATTGAACAGATCCCATCAAATTTAGGAATTTGTTATAAGGTGAGGCCAATTGAGGGGGAAACCTGTTATATTTTGTAGACCGAAGATTTAACAGCTCTCTTTTATGAGACAGTGCCCATGCGAGCCAAGCAACCTCCAGCTGAATTGGATGCGTCTAGATGGAACAGGTTACTATCTGGATGACTTTGGGGGTGTTCTTGTACAAGCCAGTAAAATATATGTCCAATCCCCAGACTGGAAGCAGTTGAAGAAACATTAAATGAGACAGCAAAGCTGGGGACAAAAGGTGACATAAGTATATACAATGTTAATGACTCATAATTATCTGCCTATCAGATAAAAGAATCTCTGAATACAACCAGTGTTCATTTACATAAATTATAGATGCTTAGAAGATATAATCACATATTAAAATGGAAATATACTGCCTCGCTTATTATAAAAAAAGTGTAAAAATACATCCCATGATATCTCAACATATTACAGACACACACATACACACTCATGTCAGTGTACACTTCTGACATGGTGAAGACCTCTTACAGATTTTCTTGCAGCGTGTTTCCAATTCCTGGTTGTTATTTTTGTGATTTGCAATGATAAATTGTGTTTCATTTGGCCAATGTGATTATGCTTTGCAACCTGAGAAACTTATTGATTTGATTTACTCACATATAATCAATAAAAACACTGTGTAGATATTTTATTAAGCCTGCAGAGATACTCACACATATGGGTTAAACACAGACATTAACAAGCTAGCATAGTTATTTGTAAATACAACGTTTGGCACCACAGAGTTTAACCCTTCAGTTTACTCTTGGTCACAATACTTCCTGCTGTTTATATAGAATCTTTTTCTGGCATGGTGCACCATGGGGAACACACACATTTTCACCCTGAGAACACCCAAAATGATTCATTTTTCTATGTTAACTTATTTTGAAAACATTAAGTTATAAAAACAATGATGTGATTGTGTATGTTATGAGGAATTTCTTTCTGTGTCAATGGATTTGAAAGCAATGGATATACTACTGTACATAGTGCAGTCATGTATTTTAAATATTTAACTTTTATAAAATCCTTTTATTAAAAAAATCACTTTAAAGGATTCATTAAAATCCTTCTTATAAAGTCTAGTAATATTTTAGTATTATGGCATCATAAAAAAATGATTAGTAAAAATGTACTAATATTTAAATAAATAAAAGCCTGTGTTTGATTAATTTGACACACAGTGTTGCCTCCAGGCTCCCTAATCATTTTTTTTTTAATTAGTTTTTGATCTTACTAATGATTTTCATTTTATATCATAAAAGTTAAACATTTTTTTACATTGTTTTTATCATGCACGCAACAGAGGATTAATTGATGAATACATCTCATTAGCAGGAACTGCCTTTTACATGAACACCAATAATAGCCAAATTCTCTGTTTCCAATATTTCTAGATTGTTCAGCATTGGAATTTGCAGTGAAGATGTGACCTGTAAGTGTTCGGTACTTATCTGATTGTTTCTAATTCTGTCTGTGTATCTGACAGCAGTCTGCAATCTCCCTCAATTCACCTGCGATTCTAATCTCACACATTCAACTTCCCATTCTCTTTTTCTCTCTCTGTCTCCATCTCTCACACACTCACTTCCAGTACTGCTAAAGATGGAACAATAAATAACGGGGGGAAAAGGTGCGGGTTTAAATTTAATCTTTAGAAAGTGCTTGTTCATGTCCTGCATATGCATTCTTTTTGCACTGAAGGCAAATTGAAAACTTTTATAAGAACATGAACAATGGAAGTGAAGACAATCTTGAAAAGGTATCAGATATAGAGACTAGTGGCATCTTTATATTAGGTGGACTGGGCCTTAACTTTTTTTGGTGCATAAAAAAAAGGACAAAAACAGTGTTTTTTGTGTGTGAAATTCTACTTGTTACACAATGTCTGTTCAATTGAATTGAAATTCAGAGCACACATATACCACAAAACAGACTGGATCTAAAAACTTCAGGTGACGCAACTTATATCTCTATGTCTGAGAGCTACCATAACTCTGTGTAAAACAACAACACAAAACTCCAATGTGATGCTAACAGATAGAGGGCTCTAACTGGAGAGATTATCGCAGACAAGTGCCCATCTTTCTGTAGTGCCCTTTTATCTTTTCCAAAAGCATTCTTCAGGCTCAGGATGTAAGACTGAAGACCATTGACAGTGGTAATATTGGGTTCATAGGATTGACTCTGTCCTTCTTTTCTAATTACTGAATCTCACACACTGTTGCATGCAGATGTGTTTCAAACTTAACCAAGGTAAAGGTCACTTGGCGAAAAATAGGAATGTCTTGTGAATGTCAAAGGAATCTTGTGGTTCTCTGAAGGTTATTTCATGAATCCTAACAAACAGAAGATGAAGAGGAGAATGAATATTAACTTTCATCAGCACAGCAGGGGAGCCGTCCTTGCAGAAAAACCTGAGGGCAGGTCATTACAGGGATAAAAGTGGTGGACAGCGGACTGTGTGCTAGAACAGTTGATACTGTATACAGTAGTATACAGGTCAGATCGTCCTCTGTTTTGTTGGAGCTAATGTAGAGCAAAGGATTTTAGTGCTCCTGTTTTACCAGAACCAGGTCATGTTATCTTTGGTAAAGCAAAAGATTAGTTGCAAGAGTGTAACTACAGGGCCCTCAGAGAGTCAGAACAACTGCGGCTGATATGAGGCATTGCATGTCTATCAAAGCATTTCAAAACCATTAAACTGTTCACTGGATGAGCGCGTTACACTACCGAAATCATCTCAATATGCCGTTATGCAAATTTTCCCAGAGGTGCTGTATAATTAAGGAAGTAGATATGATTTAATTAAGACCACTATAATTACTCGTGCAAGACATCCCATGTGAGAATATGACCCATTTCATAAAGGGGAAAGGGGGTAGTCATGTAGAGGAAAGGCTTATTTATGTACCAATTCGTTTATGCAGTCCAAGTCCATATCTCTGTCTTAAAAGCAATTTGTTCATGAATTGAACTACACTGGTCACATTGTACAGTATACGGTTTTTGCTTGCAGCATGTAAGGACGACTCAATAAAATGATTTTTTTTTCCATCATTGTTTCATGGCACAGTCTTTTTTTTTACTTTCATCACATTAAATACAGACTGCAAACTCAAATTTACAACTAAGGTAAAACTTAGATTTCTTTGCTGCGGCGCTGAGGAGTAGCAGGGGAGCACCGCTGCTAAAAAGCAGTATAGGAAACATACTGTATGTCAGTGGTGTTTCTTCAACATATTTGCAAAACAATTATTGTAGGTCTGCTTATAAAGGATAAGAGCATAATTTGTTTTGAAGTGTTATTTCATTCTAATGCTTAAAGCAGACTTGGATGCTGGCTTAATGCCCTCAGCGATAGAGCAACACTTCAGAAAGTGACGGGTGCTGAAATGGGCTACTTCAGAAGATGTCCATTCCTATTGTAGGCTGAAAGTTGGAAAACTTTTCTGAAAAGCAAGCTGACTTTAGGCTTAGATTGGAGTTGAAAAATCCTTAAGCTTTTCAAACGTGCCAGTAATTGCTGCCTCAGAGCAGCAATATCCCACAAAGAGCTGGAATCCCGCTGGAGGACTTGCCCGCAAAGAGCTTTCTGTCAGATACAGTGTGATTAAGGATAAACTGCAGTTTTCTGGGCTTACCACATAACGTAACACATAAAAAGCTACATAAACAGTATGAGACAGCAATGCTTCTCAGCGATTTTCAGTGATTGCTAGTTGAACAATGGATTATGGCTGTCTAAAAGAGGTTTCTGCTACCTTTCTTCCCACCCAGTCACAGATAACTTTGGAAAGGCTACAAAACTTTATTTATTGAAAAATATATTGATTATATTGATTGACATGTTTATGACTAAGACAACATTTTGATTGACATGTAATCTCTAATATGTTAACTATAAGATATAACTATATCTTCCTTTAGAAGAAGCAGTCGAGTTTAGAAGAAGCAGCCGAGCAACAGGAGAGGACATCAGTTTGTGAGTACTTTTCTCATTAGATTTTAGCGAGGTTCTTCGTTGCCAGGAAACTTTGTTTTGTTTACTGTGTTTACTCTGGTAAAGCGCGAGCTGAAATCGCGTTTGTTTGTTTGTCACGCATCTCGTGTGGCTTGAGTTTCGCTTTGCTAAGTAGTTGTGCGTGGCCAAAGACAGTTATTCTACCGTGTTTGCTAGTACTTGTTAGAAGAAGCAGTTAGTTTAACTGCTTCTATTGTTCTCATTTGTAAGTCGCTTTGGATAAAAGCGTCTGCTAAATGAATAAATGTAAAATGTAAATGTACAAGGATAATGATAGTGATTGTCCTGTTAAAAAGCAAAATGGTTTGATGCTGGTCTAGCTGGAGGACCAGTATTGGGATGTAGAATATGGTCATACAGAATAAGGCATTAATATGTACTAAAAACATTTATAAGTGTAAAAACAATATCCTAGTAATTTGCATTCTAATAAGCAACTAGTTAATAGTGGGAATTGGTCCCTACACTAAAATGTTACTGTGAATTCCCTGAAATCATGTATAAAGAGCTCCAGTCTGTCTCTCACCCCTCAGCTACTGCTGCAAGTATACATACAAAAAATTAACATCTCTTCCCATGATATGACCAATATTTCAACTCCATTTAATTAGTGTTGACATAAATGTTTACAGTAGTCACAGCAAGTCCCATGTGGCTGCTGTTTGCAGTTTGATCTTCAATGCTTGTCATTGCTTGGACTCCTTCTCCTGACGTCTTTTGACATCGCTTTCATCCCTCCTTAAAGCAACGTATCATTTGTGAGATCTCGCTGATAAACTGATGTTAGATTTACACATGTTCTTTAATGGGCACTTCCTTCTTTCCCGCTGTTTCATCAGAGCCATGTACACTGATGAGATGGCAGTGTTTATGCGGCTCTCTTGTGCCGTGAATGCCGAGTGTGAGCTCTTGGCCTCCAGAGAGGCAGCAGGCCTCTATTAGGACATCAATCAAATGCCAGGCCATAACGGCAAGCCTCAGTCCAAACGCTGTCTGGGAAAGAACGTTGAAAAAACTTTGCAGCTGTTTTTTTCTATGTTCTGCTCATGGGATATGACTTTCACATTTCCCTCTGTCTAATTTAAATTCAGATGGGTATGGATTGATAGATTAATGTGATGATGAGACAGTTCATTATGGTTACAGTTAACACCAGCACAATGATAGAATGAAGAAGTAGGCTGCGTTTACACTGCAAGTCTTAATGCACAGATATGATCTTCCAATATTTGTTTGTCCTGCCTGTTTGTGTTGACTTTAGACATGACTCACTATGTGACATGGTTGACCCTCGTGTTTAGAATGGCCGTACTAAATTTATTTATGTAATTCATGTTGGTGGCCATGATTATTTGCCTGCATGTATAAGGTAGAAACTGTCATTGATGTAGCATAAAATCTGACTGAATGGCTATAGACTGGAAAATAATGGTCATTTTCATTTATTTTATTACCTGTATTACCTGTGAATTACCTGTGTGCGTCTGTACAGTGTCTTTATGTAATTGTACAGCTTGTGAGTTTAATTACAAAAACAGTGAAGTTATCACCTTGTTGCTGAGAAATAATGTAGCTTTCAGTAGCAAACTTGTTTTTTTTTATAAAATTCATAGGGAATGGGCTGAAACCCAGTTTCAGTGCTCAAAAAAAAAGCTGTGAGTTTTTGTGCGAGCGCATACAGGCACGTCTACTTCATAATATGACATTAAAAATCTATTTTTGTACGGCAAACGTATCGCCCTTCTCTTGTGGTGACTTGGAATTCCAAGGGGAATCGGATATATATGTACATGTTTAGATGTAGGTCAGATGTCCAGATATCAGATATTTACACTTGTGTAACAAATTCTGATCTGTGTCAGATGTAAGTAAAAAAATCAGATTTTTTTGTGCCAGTGTAAAGTGAAAGTGACATGTGAAGGTCAAGTAAGGTAACCTATACCCGGAAATTGTCCTCTGCATTAAACCTATCCAAGTTAGTGCACACATTAGGAGTAGTGGACACACACACACATACATACACCCCCGGAGCAGTGGGCATTTTTTTCTGTGGCGCCGAGGGAGCGATTGGGGGTCAGGTGTTTTGCTCAAGGGCACCTCAGTCATTTCCTGCTTGTAATAAGAATTGAACACACAACCTTTGGGTTACCAGTCTGACTCTCTAACCAGTAGGCCATGACTGTCCCCTAAACACAGCTGTAGAGAGTCAGCTTGTTGAAATTCTACCCAGTGAAACTACATGCCTATCAGCCAATCAGGGCATTGATTAAACTACTCCCAGTTGTCATAATTGAATTTAACTGCTCTATAGGATGTGGCCTATGATGACTTAAAATCATTTACACCCTATGTTCATCATGGGATCAGGTTTGCCTATGGTTGGCTTTCTGTCACTCACATATAACTGTTGTTACTAACAATTCCTGTATACTAGTTACTTTGCCGGTACTGCCCGTAAGAGTTATTTTTGTACTTTCAGTGAAATGTAAATCTATTCGGGCAGCTAGAGGTGTAGCTTCTTAAATATGCCTGGCATTTTCTCTCAAGTTATCCATAATATAAGTGATTTGGGGAAGTAAGTAAATATTTGTGGAAAAGGGATATTTTCAGGTCTAAGAAAGAGCCCTCAGCTGCCCCAAGGCTCAAGGAAAGACAAGAAAATCTACTTCAGCTTGTAAGAATATAGAGCTGAACATTACCCTGAGGGTATGGATTGTCATTCTCTTTTATTTTCTAACAAATTATTGAGTGCAGGATGTGATTTTGAATGCTAATAAATACACACACCTTATCTGATCATATACACCTAATCTGATCATATACACAGATTATCCATCCATCCATCCATCCATCCATCCATCCAAGCTTTGTGTGAGGAACGGATTGAAAGTTGAATTGATTGAACAAATAATTTGGCAAAATTTGTGAACCCAATCAGTTTATTGAAAAGAACCAACTCAAAAGAATGATTCTTTCACTGATCCAGTTGTCAAATTCAACTCACTCAATGATCCAGTCACAGCAGTTCTTGAGTAGAAAAATATTTGGTCTGACATGCACACAACATCATATGGCTTTGAATAAAGAACACAAGTTCCATAGATTAATTAATTAATTTTATTTATTTACTTACTTACTTACAGATGTGATGACTATGAGCTGTTGTTTTACATAAAAGGTGTGTTTGTGTTTGTCTGGGTGTTTGTGTTTTTTTCTTTTAAGAAAAAATATCCTATTGATACTTTTCCAGATGAAGAAATAAAACCGTTTATCTATGCTACTCTGTCACCACCAACAAGGGTGAAAACTGCAGCCATCTGATCCCAGATGGACATTCAGGTTAGCCAATAAACCGCATCTACTCTCCTATAAACTATTCATGTACTATGCATCTGGATGCGTTTAAAATTGGCTAAAATTAAATGATTGTGATTTCATAGGCATCATAAACACATTTTCCATGTATAATCAAACAAACCACATAATATATGAGTAAACACTGCATACACAAGTTGCTATACAATAATCTGAATGACTCACAAGTTATGTCATCCTAATGAGCTTGATACAACTGTGACTCCGTTCCTTACATTCAAAGAACTGAATTACCCTGCAGTCATGCTTTTCTGTGTTCACAATTGCTTTGCTCTTTCATGGCTCGTCCTTGTGCGTTCCAAGCTTAAGTGCATTTAATGACCTGGCTGATGTGCTCGGTTGAGATTTCCATTTGTCTCCCACAGTGAACACCCTTTTGAGTGCCAGCTGGTGCCACTCATGCTGCCAATCCTCACCTGGGCATCCTGGGATGCATAATGTTGCTCTGGCATGCATCACACATTTGTTTTTTGGTCAGCTAGAGCTTTGGTTTCATTACCTCAAATTAGCAAGTGCTAATTAGCCACCTGATCCAGCTGTGACAAAGAGATACCGACTTACACTACAACTTTCATCTTAGACATTCCACACGCCTCGTGACAACACATATTGTCTCTCGGGAGGCATTATGATCCCAATGAAATACTGGAAGTGAGGAAATTGCTATGCAGACAGTCATCACTTCTGATTCAGTAATATCATTGATATGACATTTGTTACACACACACATATATGTATATATGTATATATATATATATATATATATATATATATATATATATATATATATATATATATATATATATATATATATATATATATATATATATATATATATATATATATATATATGTATATATATATATATATATATATACACACACTCACCTAAAGGATTATTAGGAGCACCTGTTCAATTTCTCATTAATGCAATTATCTAATCAACCAATCACATGGCAGTTGCTTCAATGCATTTAGGGGTGTGGTCCTGGTCAAGACAATCTCCTGAACTCCAAACTGAATGTCAGAATGAGAAAGAAAGGTGATTTAAGCAATTTTGAGCGTGGCATGGTTGTTGGTGCCAGATGGGCTGGTCTGAGTATTTCACAATCTGCTCAGTTACTGGGATTTTCACGCACAACCATTTCCAGGGTTTACAAAGAATGGTGTGAGTCAGTATGCGGCAGTCCTGTTGGCGAAAATGTCTTGTTGATGCTAGAGGTCAGAGGAGAATGGGCCGACTGATTCAAGCTGATAGAAGAGCAACTTTGACTGAAATAACCACTCGTTACAACCGAGGTATGCAGCAAAGCATTTGTGAAGCCACAACACGCACAACCTTGAGGCGGATGGGCTACAACAGCAGAAGACCCCACCGGGTACCACTCATCTCCACTACAAATAGGAAAAAGAGGCTATAATTTGCAAGAGCTCACCAAAATTGGACAGTTGAAGACCGGAAAAATGTTGCCTGGTCTGATGAGTCTCGATTTCTGTTGAGACATTCAGATGGTAGAGTCAGAATTTGGCGTAAACAGAATGAGAACATGGATCCATCATGCCTTGTTACCACTGTGCAGGCTGGTGGTGGTGGTGGTGTAATGGTGTGGGGGATGTTTTCTTGGCACACTTTAGGCCCCTTAGTGCCAATTGGGCATTGTTTAAATGCCACGGCCCACCTGAGCATTGTTTCTGACCATGTCCATCCCTTTATGGCCACCATGTACCCATCCTCTGATGGCTACTTCCAGCAGGATAATGCACCATGTCACAAAGCTCGAATCATTTCAAATTGGTTTCTTGAACATGACAATGAGTTCACTGTAAATGGCCCCCACAGTCACCAGATCTCAACCCAATACAGCATCTTTGGGATGTGGTGGAACGGGAGCTTGGTGCCCTGGATGTGCATCCCACAAATCTCCATCAACTGCAAGATGCTATCCTATCAATATGGGCCAACATTTCTAAAGAATGCTTTCAGCACCTTGTTGAATCAATGCCACGTAGAATTAAGGCAGTTCTGAAGGCGAAAGGGGGTCAAACACAGTATTAGTATGGTGTTCCTAATAATCCTTTAGGTGAGTGTATATATACATCATATTTTTTACTTTTTCTAATCCATACATTTCAGGTTTAAATTAAATTTTGAATCCCTTGATTTTCAATGTTCTCTGATGTTTGGACCCTTATAAGTCAACTAAATAACTTACTTAAGCATTGTTTTTTGGTCCACCTTGAATATGTATTTTTAGAGAAGAGCCTCCTCAAGTCACTTATCTTAATCCTATGATGGAGGGAAAGGAAGGAAGTAGGATAGAAATTCAGTATGCACATCTGTTTCCCTAGATTACTTCACCTTTGGAGATTTGAGCTGGTGCCAACAAACTCTTCATTTGACAGAAAACATGAACAACAGTTTGTGATTCTTCTAGCTTAATGCAGCTTAATTTACATTTAAGATATACAACTGCGTGGGTAAATACAATTCAGAAGTGCTTAAATTCTACAAGATATTCTTAAAGAATATTAGTGAAGAGCAGAACATGTTATAAACATTATTATGATGCCTTATGCAACAATTTTTGTTTATTTCTACATCTCCACTGAGTTATGGAACAAGAGTCTTTTCCTTGAAAGAATGAATTACTGTTATCTTGTCTCAGTGAGGAACATTGTGGCGAGGGACGGCCGAGGGCCGTGAGAGAACGACGCGAGACCGGTGTGCTTCACAGGTGTTGCTCATTAGCAATCGCACCACCGGCCTCGCGCCGTTCTCTCACGTCCCTCGGCCGTCCCTCGCCACAAACTTACACAGCCAAGAAAGTGGGTATTGATAAAGCTATTATTCCAAAATTGCTGAACTACAGATGCGGTCATCAATCCTTTTATAATTTTGACTTAATCAAGCTCAGAAAGACATTCAACCCTTCTTTACTGAAAAAAAAAGTGTTGTCATTATGTGAAGGCGTGTTGGGCTTTTGATCAGAATTATACTCAATACCAGATTTAATTGTGATTGGGCCATGTATTTTTATTTTATTTTTTGTATAAAAGAGAGTATTTTAGAAAAAAAAATTACAAAAACAAGTTTTAAGTAAGAAACTGGATAAATGGCCTTCTTTCTTGATGGTTTCCTGTTTTCCAACAGTTATGTGAAAGGTTGTATAACCAGGTGTGAAGTTTCAAGAAACCTCAAAAAACATCCCATGTAATTTTAGCCAAATCACTCCAGACTCCACACCAGCAGATGGGCTGCTCTTGAGCTTTTAATCAAACCCTGTGAAGAGAAAGAGACAGAAAAATCAGACTAACTATTGCTCTCAATGTACTTTTTCATAAAAAGCAGATCCCGCTCAGACTCTATCTGTCAATATATATATATATATATATATTTTTTTTTTTAGAGTATGCCTGAGTAATTATGCACGCAGTAGCAGGAAGTCTCTATGGGAACACACATCAAATGAATGGGTTAAGTGCAGCAGAGAAACACTTGTCCCCCTTAATAGACTACACCAATTTTGACAGATTCGAATAAAAATGTTGCTCTCTAGGACAGGTATAGTTTTTACTCACTATACTGTATGTTATAATTAAAGTTTTCAAGCATATACAGTATGGGAGAGTTAGAGAGCAAAAGCTCTGTTACGATCCTCTGTATATATTTTGTGTGGGTTGTTTTTTTGTATATGTGTGCAGGGATTGGTTGCCGACAGAAGAACCTGATTGGCAGATCTACTGATGTGCCGCTTTAAAAGGGCAGCGCTAATCGAAGATGTCGAGTTCATCCTGGCGTTGGCCTTGTGGTGTGAAAAGCTCTGGATTCCTCCTCCCGTCGACAGATCCCGAAATCTTCTTTTGATTATGTTAGTTTGTTTAACGGCTTCATACTTTTATTAGTGATGATTAAATTAGGTTCTTTCTTATGTTTTAGGAGCGTTGGGGTGTCCTGCCATTTATATTGACTTTGTTTGTGATTTGTTTATTTTTTAGGGAGTTAGGGAAGTTTCTTTGTAATTTAGTTTTTTTTAAAGTAGAAAAGTTTAGGTCAAGCCCTTCTTTATAGAACGGGTTGAAACGGCTCCAATGAAGAAAACACCAGCTGCATCATTCATGGTCCTCCTGTTGACTGTTTGACTCTTCCATGTATCATGTGATCAGCCAGCCAGCCTTCCTTCCTCTCATAAGCCTTACCATCAATCACTTCAGGTTAGACAGAGAAAGACCTCCACCTGCTCCCAATTTTTGAATCAATTGACACTCTATTTTCGCCTTTTGCAATCATGCCACCGGCCTTGCACCGTTCTCCCACGGCCCTCGGCCTCGTCCTGCTCGCCGTACAGATTCACATTCAATGGAAAGTGTGCACACAGATTTCACACACACACACACACACACACACACACACACACACACACACACACACACACACACACACACACACACACACACACATACATACATTTCTCACTGCCACAGAAACGAGAAACCGTAAGAAACAAGAAAGAAGTTTGATCAGTTCTTTCTTGTCATTTTTAGAGCAAAAAAATGAGTCAAGGGTTTTGATTTGCATGCTGGTCGTGACAGGTCAGGAAAAAAAGAAACATAGCTAAACTTGTCCGAATAGATCAGTTCCAATCTGGTTTCATCAGAATTGGACTGAAACTGTAAGTACTTGCACATTTTTTGTATCGGAAAATCAGATCGCCAGTGTTATTAACAAAATGGTTATTGTAAGAGTATAGGTTTATCACTGAAAATTGTATCTTTGTCTTTTATCTTTGTAAAAAAATACTATGGCAAACAGCTTTCTTACCTGTACACTCCGGTGTTTTGCTTTGGATGGTTGGGCAGAAGATGCTCTTCTTTCCTCTTCTTCCAAATTCATTGATGGAACGTCAGTTTCTTTCAGTTTTTTCCCCTCCGTTTGGCCTAAAACACTGAGTTCATAGTCATCCAGTTCGAAATAAAGATTATAAATCTATATTGTTCTGTTAGAACAGGCGAGTAATTTATTTGTTTATTTATTTATTTATTTATTTATTTATTTATTTATTTATTTATTTATTTATTTATTTATTTATTTATTTATTGCAAGGATTCATTTTGTGTCAGATTTTTGTCCAAAGGTTCAGGATTTAGACAGATGTCTGTCTTTATTTTATTATTTTATTTTACATAGCAATATAGCTCATGAAAAATAATCTAATAATCATCTGATAAAATAAACCAACCAGAACATGCAGGTTTTTAGCCTGGCTAACGCCAGACCCAATTCTCGTTGAGACGTGGGTCTGGGAACCACATGTACATTTTCTCGTATTTGAGGCATGGTTTACGAATGCCCGCCGCCGTTTATTGGGTGCTAAGAATGTCTATCAAATGCGCCTGTACGTAGCTCATAGCCAATCGTTTCAATTATACCAGATGACGTCTGTAGAGCAACAGAAATTTGACGAGGAAGAAGACGAAATAAACTTGCGTTCTAAATTACTTAGAACATTCTCTAAGGCTGCATCAAAATGTAGCTTCGCGTCTGCTACCATGTTGAATCCATAGAAATAAACAAACTGCTTCGGTGTGTCGCATAGATGTCGTCATCGTCTTGCTGCTCCCTCCCCGTTCTGTGATTGGTTCCCTAAATGAGGCGAAAATCTGGACCATGGTATCCATACAGCCTTTCAGCGTGAATAAAATCGCGCTGCGGGAAGGCAGCATGGGGAAATCCAGACTAGCAGGTTTTAGGAAAAATCAAAATTTGATAGAAGTTCGCCGGTGTCTTGCATGAATCAGAACTGAAATTTACATTTAATCATTTAGAAGACACTTGCATTCAAAATGACTTACAAATGAGGAAAAGCACAAGCAATATATCAGCTAATAATATTAGCAGTAGCGCTACACTGAATGTCAAGTGTAATTCAGAGTAATACAAAAGCTAGAGCAGAAGTGTTGTTGTGAATAAGTAGAAAATAGAGAGGAACATAATTTGTTGTTGTTAATAGGGAGTGCTTTATTTACGGCTACGGATTGATGGCTTGAATTGAAAATATGCTTTTCTTCACCGTCATTTCATTTGTCACCCAGACGTATTTGGAATACCCTCCTTGAACCAAAAGGGAAGAAGATTAATAAGAGCATTTGATTTAGAATGTGGCCTAGTCTAATATGGGACTTTTAAAGCTTTAGGGATCATCACAGTCTCTCAGCCTATAGTACTGAAGGTACAAAAACATCCTCTTTCAAATGCTTAATCGCATAGGCCTACTTGTATTTCTCTTAAAAAACATTATCCACTTATAGGCCTACTTATACTTGGGGCGCAACTGCACATTTACTGAGGGATATGCAAGATCAGTGTTGGCACCCACCCACACACACACACACACTTTAATGCTTTTGTTGTTTTGACTCATATAACCTTTTATTCAAATAAATAAGCTACACAATTTTGGATAGGCCTACCAGTGACATTTTCGATACCACAGCAAAACTACTATTACTAAAGACTTTACTATAGTCATCTATAAAGTTCAAATGTTATAAAAAAAGAACAAATAAACTTAACAAAAAAGTAAAAAAAAGAACAAATAAATTTAAACTTAATTACAAGCAATGGCCAAAACAAATCTAATAGAATAAAGATGAAACAGATTAAATGAAACCAATTAAATAAACACAGCTTAAAGATTTTTAGGTAGGTCTCACAGTAGGCTATTCATGCAGATATTGAATAATCAAATGTAAAATAACTGTATTTTATTCTGGGATGATTTTTGGGTATAAATATAGCCTAATGCAGGGGTTCCCAAACTTTTCCATGACAAGGCCCCCCAAATACCACTAGGTTCTGGCCAAGGCCCCCCTTTTGCATGATGTGTTATTGAACCCATCGACAATACTATGGCAAATGTATAAATACATTTTTTTAAAAATCAAGGTGAACATCAATTGACATTTATTGGTGTTGTAATAATAATATTTGCATGTCAGATCTTCATACATGGTAATTTCAACATCTTCAAATCTGGTACAGTAATTTCAAAATTGTATCTGTGTGTGTCAGTGAATGGAAAAAGAGAGAGATTACTTAACGAGAGAGAGAGAGAGAGAGAGAGAGAGAGAGAGAGAGAGAGAGAGAGAGAGAGAGAGAGAGAGAGAGAGAGAGAGAGAGAGAGAGAGAGAGAGAGAGAGAGAGAGATCATCCACTCAACCAGGAGTTTTCTGATTTTTTTTAAATCTGAGGTTTCGATAGCTGGATCGACAGTTTTTTTCCTTTTTAAAAATCTATCCATTTTGATAGAGCTAGCCAGCTAACTAAATAAATAGCTGAATAGCTGAGCACTGGTGGTTACCAAGGCTACACTGACAGATTACGTGATGGTGTACCAGCCAATTAGAAAGATTAGCATTAAAAGTTTATTGCTCAGATATGCGACAAATTATTATAATGCTATTTCATAACAATACTCATAATAATATAAATATTTTTATATTTTTTTTAATATTTATAAAATATTTATAAAATTTATAAAATAAAAATTTTGCTTACATTTTTTCTTCCAATCTGCATATTTGTTATATTAACCCCAGGGCGTTATTTACCTTTATAAAGGTGCTGATTTTTAATTTTACATTATTAAATATATGCATCATCTTTCATGTCAAATTCCTACATTTGATCTATAAATTCAGTTATAGCCTAATAATAGAACGGGGCTGTTACCTATCAAATTAAATAATTTTGTCTATACACTGTAAAATTGTAACTGCAATAAATAGCCTATTGTTATGAGATTAATGTTTTAAATAAATGTTTAAATATACAAGAAAAAATGTAATAATACTTTTAAACATGAAACTAAACCGCCCTTAGGCCTAGGTGGCGGCAAGTGGCCGTCTAAGTCATCGGTTCCCAACAGGGGGGTCTCGGTCTACAAGGGGGCCTCGGCGAGCTCTTTGGGGGGTCGTGTCATATTTTGAAAAGTGTTGAACAGTGAGCATTAAAGCAGCAGTCCGTACCTTTTTTATGTTCAAAAATTGACTAAATTTATATAATGAGCGAGTACATCATGAATCCATTTTCCAAACCGTGTTTTTGTCTTATCCTGAGTCACTATGGTACACCTAAGTGTTTATATTGGGACTATTTTACACTGGTTCGGGTCGTACCGCTGAGGTGTAGCCCAGTGCCTGCGTGACTCATCATAGACTTAAACAGAGAGAAGTAGCTCCGGCTACAATGTTCTTCCGCAAGACGCATTATTCTGTTTATTAATCGCATATAAATGCATGTTTATTAATCGCTAGAGCGCCAAATGTTACGGACTGCAGCTTTAAAGAGAATTATCAAATTACAATAGCTAATTTTATTCACGATCACCTGGCTGACCAAAAATTGGGGTTTCAACCATGATAGCCCTTAAAACCAAATACAGGGCCAGACTGACCCTTGAGGATGATATGCGTCTTGCCCTGTCTAAGATCTCTCCACGCATTGACCAAATTACTCACTGCCAGCAGCAATCCTCACACTGATTGATAAAGCCTCACAAATAACATGCAAGTATTGAGGTCCCAGACACCAGTCATTTTGTAATAGCCTATATTAATTATTTTTTCCCTACACACCAGTGTGATATTTTCAATACTGATTGCATTTCAAATAGGGCCAATTAATAGGCTACTGCTAGGCTTACGTTTTTAAATTACAAATGGCCTACGGATGTTTTTGTTATAGTATTTTCATTATTATACAATTATTATGTGTGCATAAACATATCTGGTTGTAGTAATAAACATACTGTTTGTTTAAAACAAAACATTTTGTCATCCTTGCTGCAAGCTTACAAGAGCGACAAATTCATTAAATGTGAAGGGGGGCCCTAAAATATTTTCTTGGAAAAAAGGGGGTCTCAGACAAAAAAAGGTTGGGAACCACTGGTCTAAGTGAGTCATTTGTTCAAACAATTTGTTCAAAATGCAGAATCATAATCATTCAGTAACAAAACACCACGCTGATTGTTGTTTTCCTTTGGAACTATTTTCGTCGGTGAAATATGACTAAAACAGTCAATAATGTGTCTAAATGTAAGTAACTTGATATTTAGGGTACTTGTTTATGATAATAAACATTTATGATAATTAAATTTTATTTTGTGATAATATTCAGCAAAACAGCTCCCTTGGTCGTGTTCTGTATCTAGCTTATATCTATACGTTATATATATTTTTTTAAACTCAACCTTTTAAATTTTTACCTCAGTATGTTTCTTTTGTGAGATTATTGTGTGCTGTTTTGCTCATTTGTTTCGATTTATCCACGGAAGAAAGTCTCTATCACAAAGAGACAGGCAGCACGACATTGTTACCAGAAATAGGCCTACACTATCCATTATCAATCGCTTACATAGCTAATACCAGATTCATTCTCTCGTTACGATGGTTCCCTGGTTATTTTTAAGTTACTAGCCGAGCATTTAGGCAAGTAAAATTCTCTTTCACTTGCCCCTTCAAAAAAATATATATTTTGCCATAATGGCACCCCCCCCCCCCCCCCCATCCGGTGTTGTGGCGAATTTCGACCCCCGCCAAATTATCCAATAGAATCTATCAGACAGACCCATCTCCAATTATTACCCCCCTCGTTGAAGTCAGTAACTGATTACCAAATCCTAACCCCACCCCTAATCCTAAACCTACCATTGCTAGGGGGGGTATTAATTTGGCAGGGGTCGAAATTCGTCACAACACCGGCGCCCTTATGCTCTGCATACACTGCACAACCAGTTTTTGCGCCACTATACCCATCCCCACAAAACAACAGCAACAACAAATACGGCTGATGGTTTGCACTTGAAGCACATTTTCAGGAAGAATAAAAATAAAACACAAGTATTGAAACAAGGATCGATTGAATCTGATTTTTTTTTTGACACACTCACAAACATCCATCTTTTTTGTTTTATGTTCTTTTATTCACTTCAGAACGAGATTCCTGTCTGTTTAGTTGACAGGGCACGTCTGCCTCAGACCAGTGGAACGGATTATAAGCCCCATGATGAGCCGTATTGATTGGCTGATGCTATCTGTCTATTAACTTAAGGTCGTGCTCTTCTCACAGTATGGATGTGTTTCGTAATGAGCCAGATCCTGTGAGCTAATGGATCATTTCTGTTCAAGAAAGGATTTGCACTACATAGGCAAACTGGAAATATCAGAGAATTTTAAACTTGTGATTTCTAGGAAATTTGAACTTGTGATTTCCCTGTAGATATAACTTTTTTTTTTTTAATACAAGTGTTGTTGTTTTTGTGAGACTGTACAATTTGAAGTTAACTAAGGAGGAATAATGTGTTTAAAATATTTATTATAATATATGTTTGATCTGATCTAATTGGAAACAAATCAGTTCACCACTTAGTTTGTTTGAAAAAGCCTGAAGGAAAAATTAAAATGAATTGATCTCAGTGGATTTGCCCTATATACACAAAGACAGAAATGGAAAAGAAATGTTAAGGAGAATAAAATATTTAATTGATGGTAGTTGATGTTAAGGAGTGAAAATGTTGAAGTAATCTAACAACTTGACAAAAACTACTGCCTTGCCCATGAATGATTATTTTCTCATCGGTTCACTGCTAAAGGTTAGGTCAAAGCATATGAGGCGTTTCAAATAAGAAAGAGCTTATTATGACAGCATGAATCATAGGCTTTAAAATCTCACAGATGACACTGTTGTTTCCCTGCTGCAAATCTTTTATTTATACACACACACACACACACACACACACACACACACACACACACACACACACACACACACACACACACACACACACACACACACACACACACACACACACACACACACACACACACACATATATATATATATATATATATATATATATAAAATGGTGGGCCAAACAGGTGAATATATCGTGTATACAAATCTGAATATATAGTTATAAATCTGAATATATAAATGCAAATCCGAATAGATAGTTATAAGTCTGAATATAATTATAAGTTAGAATATATGTATAAATCCTGAATAAATAAATGCATACATTGTCTGCTTAGGGCCTTAATTTTAGCACAGAACTTTGGGTATTGCTCATAATGGATCACACTCACAGTATAGTATAAGAAGAAAATCATTACCTGACATTTCTGGGTTATAGAAATGCTAGAAGTACACCCACATTATGCACTTTACTTTTCCGTGTAATGTGAAGTGGTGTGACTCATGTTGACTGGTGCATTGTGGTATCTTATGATGTGTTCAAGCTAGTCTCAAACCTCAGGTAAACTATAATCAAAAGAGTGACTTTTTTCCCAACATAAAACAAATACTGCAGCATGTTAATAAAGGCAGGGATAAAAGAATGACACCTTACACTGAGGAACCTCTGTGTTTTTGATGTGGAAACTCTGACTGTTTTTATATTCATTGCTTAGATAGATATTCACATTGAATAATTTATATTTATATATTAACAAGCCGTGGAATCTTAATTTCTGAAATAATTTAAATGATTTACAATTCCTAACAAGTTGATTTAAAGACAAGCAGAACATAAATTCATGTTTAACCTTACTGTGCCTTTTAAACTTTATTTCAACTTTTATTCTTGTTTGAATATGCCCCCCTAAGGGAACACTAATTCAAAGAAGGGAAGAAGAAAGATATTTATTCTCTCTGGAAAAATGAATTCCTGCTCACAAACCGAGAAAGGAGGTGGTCAATTCCACCTGTTGTTTTAACTGTAGACTTTGAACATGCTCTTGTTAAATTATGTGGTTTGTTATGAGATATTGTCCTCATTTAAAGTGCAGACAAATTAGATTTTGTTTATGGAGAAGATGTGCTTGACAAATATATGTGTCAATCTGTCTTGTCTTGTAGTTATATAATTACTCATTCCAGACCTGAAGCAAACCATTTTGGCTTTTTGATTTCACAATGAAATCCATTTATAAATAACTTTAGCAAAAGAAAAAAAAACTGCATCTACATGACTTTTCCCCACCTAATTATAAAAGACTAGCTTTAAAAAAAATAGTGGCAATATTAATTTCATGCTAACTTTTGTGACTTCTGGACATTTGTGACCTTTATAATAAAGCTGGAATATAACAAGAACTGCAGCACTTGCAGAATGGCAGAGTTAAAAGTTTTCTTGAGAGTGAATTAGTCCACTGTCAAGTTAACGAGCTCGCCCACAGGTCGGGCTGTAATCGCGTGCAAATCTGCGGGTGATCCGCACTTGCCAATCTTTATGTGTGAAATACTAAACGACGCATCAAAAATGCTCGCTGACGCCTCGCCAACGCCTCGCCGATGCCAGACAGATATCTAGCATGCTAAATATCTGGAGCTGTCGGCCGACTCGATAGCCTGTGGTGTCACGTGTCGCGACGAGCAACAGCCAATGAGAGAGCAATGCATGAGGTCACCGAAAGAAAAACAGCAGCAGCACCAGCAATGGCTTCAAGAAAAGTTTGGACCCAAGAAATGAAGCAAAACCACTTGCACCGCCAATTTCGTCCCGCCGTCCATTTTCAAATAGACAACTCCTGTTTCGCTTCATTTCCCATTCCACTTCTCGCGTGTGTTTTCGTGACAAAACGTGGTTTGGGGACCGGATAGAGTCGTTGGGTGACAGAGTTGTTGTCAGCTCGTGTAGTGTGTACCCCCCTGTTGCAGATCATTTACGTAGTGTCACGTAGTGTGAACACCACAACGACTTCAAGACTCCAGAGCAAGTCATGTAGTCTGAACAGCACAGCGATCTGCCGACGTTTAAAGTTGTGTAGTGTGAACTCGGCATTACGAGCACCTCTCGACCTCCCGATCATTTTTAAGCATGTCGAAAAAGTTCAGGAGCTGTCGGCTTGAATTTGTGAGGTGTGTCCCGTTGAATGAGCCGATTTGTCGATCTATCTCAATTTGACCAATCAGGAGCTGAGGAAAACCACAGAAGAAGAAAGATGAAGATGGCAGGTTCACAACGAATTTGGACTATTGAAAAGAAGATAAACTCGCTGAACTCTGGCAGGAACATTGAGCGCTGTATGATGTGTCATGCAGTGTGTATCATGACAGGGTCGTCCGAGATGATATTTTACAGCGGATTGCCCAAGAGCTACAGTTTACAGGTGAGATTTAATACGTATAGGTAGCTATCTATTGTTAACTATAGTGTGTAACTAGGCTTTTTAACTCATTCACACACACACACACACACAAAAGGGTGACCAGACATCCCTGTTTTCCGGTGCTGAAAACGAGCCTGCATGTGTAGCAAAACAGTTACAGCTTGTGTCAATCTCTTATATGCAGTTATGAGAGAGAGAGGGAGAGAGAGAGAGAGAGAGAGAGAGAGAGAGAGAGAGAGAGAGAGAGAGAGAGAGAGAGAGAGAGAAAGAAAGAAAGAGAGAGAAAGAGAGAGAGAGCAGTTATATTTAACTGTACTACATACTATACACAGTTTATTAAACACTGCCCTTCTAAGAATTAAAAAAAAAAATCTGGTCACCCTAAATAAATAGAGACAGCCTAAAGACAGAATAATTTAACGTTGCTGTGTGTTTTCTGGTATTGTTTATAAAGTACACGATGTCCAAACAAAAATCCCCATGCTCAGGACACAGTTTGGAGAGATAATCTAGGAAAAAGCAAGTGGTAGTAGCTTTAAACAGCCAACAGCAAGGCAGAAATGGATATTACAACACTTGCAGTTCCTGAAGCCCTTTCTTTTGCAAAGACCAAGTCAAAGTAGATTGGAAGTAAGTAGATTTACTAGGGACAGAGAAAAAAATGGGAGGGAAAAAGAAGTAGCAAGGGATATATATGTAGATGAGGGTAACAGGAGGACAAAATGGGAGAAATTAAGATAGTGGGAAGGCAGTTGTCCTTTTCCTAGTTTACATTGTAATTGTTTGGCTAAATTTTTTGCATCTTTTACAGCTTGAAGACGACACTGCTGCTCAAGGAGGAGAACACAGTGATATGGAAAATGAAACTGATCTGTCACCTGGTTTAGAGCAGAGTTCTTGTGACACACCTTGTGAAAATGAACAACCTGCCTCTGGACCGCCTGCCTCTGGATATCCTTTTGTGTCGGGCCAAGTACAGAAGTAAAAAAAAAAAATTAAACATTGAGCTACAAAACATTGCAATATTCAACAAGGTTCCTTTGGAAAACAGGTTGGGGAGGAACTTGGGCGAATTAAAAATCCTGCCCTAGTATTGAGATTAAAAAGAGCTATAATGTCACAGATTTATGATGCACAAGAAAGTGAAATTTCAGTGCATCCAATGCAAACTCATCCAGGCTTCCCTATTTCTGGAAGTTACTATTCTCCACATCCAACATACATTCCCTCACCCACACCAACACCACCCCCACGGCCCTTACTGTCCCAGCCGAATTGCACTTTAATGCATCAGCTATATGACACAGGGTGCAATCAGCTTCAAGAGCTACAATTCTACCAACGGTCATGCTTCCCATCCGAAACTGAAAGCCAAGTGACTTACAGGACTCTCCTACAATAAATAAACAGGAGTAAAGAACATTTATTTTTATATGGGGCAAAGCAAAGGTAATTCATTTGTACAACACATTTCATACACATAATGTTAAAGAAAATAAAGAGTCAATTATAAAAAATGTTTGTTGTACATAAAATGTACATACGTTTTGTACATGTTACAAACTTACCTGTGGCCAGAAACGTCAATGTCACTGATAGTCTGTCTTTGGCACTAATGCTCGATCCTCCTCATGACTGTGTTTGTTTTGGTAATGAAAGGCCCAACCAGGGACAGTAACTTGTAGAAATCATCTACAGTCACCCGTAACATCTCCCTGAAGCCCTGCATATCATTCATCTGTACAATAAGTTCATCAATTACACAGATTGCATTTTATGCAAGTCCATTCACATTGTAGTGATATAAGCATAGAGCAAAAGGACTGGAGCCATCATGACTCTGCATCACTGTTCTGCCACAACAATAAAATATGTATTCCGCATATTATGCATTTATTATGAATTACATATATATACATATTTATATATAAATTGCTGGATAGTCTATGTATTATTGTACTTATTTACATTATTGCAGGCCAAATGTTTTGTATTGATATACGGAACAGATCAATGTATATGCGGAATACATATTCATATATATATATATATATATATGAATATGTATTCCGCATATACATTGATCTGTTCCGTATATCAATATTCATATTCATATAAACATTTGGCCTGCAATAATGTAAATAAGTACAGTAATACATAGACTATCCAGCAATTAAATTTTTTAAATATAAAAACGACGTTACAACTTGCACGAACTTGCGTGACACGCTATGCTTGTATACTTTCCCATATCTTCCACGACCACATCAGTGAGTATGCACACACAGAAATACACTCACCTCAAGTTGTTTTTGAAGAACAGAAAGTCCATGCTGTTCTCTGCTCAACCAAACCCTTTGACATGCCCTCCTTTTTCTTTTCTTTTTTATTCCTTCGCAAGCTATTGCTACTACAAAGAAAACAATCTCTTTCTCTGAATCCATGTTTTTGCTGCGGAACTTCATACAATTTCTTTGGAATTCGGCAGGTTGCAAAATTGTGTCGTATATCACTGTCTCCTTACGATTTTCAGGTAAACTCACTCTTAAAGTGTGCGTGGACATACGATCTTCCGACCGTCAGAATTCACAACGTGTACGGCCGCCTTAAGCCTCACCCTTGCCTCCACTCTTTGTCCAGTCTCTGATATGTTGAGATGTGTTTGCATTGCCTGTTTGCTTGGATTTTGAGTAAGAATTAAACTTATTAGTGTTTTGTGAGAACCTGAGTCTATATTCAGCTTCCCTGCATGCATCGTTACAACATGACCTTTCCAAGCTAATTATTTAATTTAATTTCCACCTTACATGTGACAGTAACGTTCTTCATTTCTACATTATTAAGAGATATTACGCACAATGCGTTAAGAAGGAGTCACGTTTCCATTTAGCTTTGGCTCTTCTATAATTTTTACCTTTTGACAAAGCCTTTTTAGCAAATATAGGCTCTTTTCTAGCTCTTTTTCTAGTGAGCAATACTGTCTATCTACTATAGGCGGCTGTACATGTTTAAATGGAACCTCACAGCTGGCCAGTTTGGAACACTCTATCTACTCTACACTGCTGAACTATGTAAATAAATACTTTTAATTCTATTAATTCTATTCTTAATAAAGTCTTTACAGTGCATTTTGGCTTTGTTCATTTTGGACCAAAGCCGTAGCCTTCATTACACAGGCCAAACACCTTCCAGTTACTCTTTTATTTCGATAGTCCACTTTAGACATTCTACTAACTATAACTACATGTCAACTAACTCTCATTAATTTGCAACTACATGTCAGCTAACTCTCATTAGAGTATTAGTAAACTGCTAGGTTAAGTTGACGTCCTTGCAAAGTTAGAATGTCTGTTGGGGTATGAAGTGTTAGCAGATATTAAGCAGACAGTCTAATACTCTACTGACTGACAGTTGACATGTACTGTAGTTGCAAAATTACTTATAGTTACTACAATGTCTAAAGTGCACTATCGAAATGAAGTGTTACCCTGTTTCCTTGTTGCAATCACATTTGTTGTTTTATTCTCCTTTATTCAGCCCTGCCCAGGGTTGAGAAGTTGTGCTGTAGGCTACACTGTTAGACTTTTCAAGGGTTTTTTACAGTAACTTACTGGCAACACTGTTGCCAGTAAGTTACTGTAATTAAGATTTACAGTACCATAACATATTTCAGTTTTACAGTAACTACATGGTACTGTAATTGTGTAATACAGTGCATTACTGTAAAAATCAAGCTAATCAGTACACTACTGTAATTATTTTTATTTGTACTAAATATAAATTAGATTTCATAATTTTGATATAGAATTATTTTTTATTTTTAACCTACATAAGTACTACTGACATTCAAATCAATTAGACAAAATTATTACAAAATACTTTTTTTTTTTTTTTTAAACATTTCATATACATCACAAAATAAACAGTCTGCCAATGCTGGAAATTATGTGTTCTCTTTCGTTGTCACTCCGAGTTACATCGGATGACAACGAATGGGGTTTCGCTTAGAAAGCCTATCAACTTCGAGTATTACAAAACGAGCCAATGGCAAAGAAATGCCATGGGTCTGCGGAATTTGCATGACGTAACTCCGCCCCACCTTGTGGGTATAAAAGGAGGAAGTCCGGCAACATGCAGATATGTTTTCGCTTCGGAGCCAAGTTTATTCTTCTCTCCACAAGCCATCTCTGAATTGTCAGCTTCACAAACGAGTACCTCGAGTGTTGGTGTGACGGCGATCTACGGCGAGAGCGTGCTTCCTGCTGATCTGTTGCAGTGGTCTGCCAGTCGGTGCGTTTCTCCCCGGGTGCTTCAACACTTGAGTTTTCTCTCACTAAAAGAGCTTACACGCGGCACGTCTTTTTAAAGATGCCTCGCCCGTGTACTTCTGGTTGCGGCAGATTGGTATCGGAGTCTGATGGGCACGAGCGTTGTCTAGTATGTTTGGGCATTGATCATGCTAGAGCAGCGCTCGTGGATGAGTCATGTTCTCTCTGTGGGAACATGACCATCGCGTCATTGCGGTCAAGACTCAGTGAACTCGCAAGAGTGAGAGTCCCCTCATCCACCCCCCATCCTGCGGCTGGTGGCCAGGGTGACCTGAGGGTTACGGTCTGGAACAAGGCGCCGACTATGTGTCCGCGACCCCAGCCCCCCTCTTCAATGGCGGTGCCCGCTAGTGAACAGCTGATTCCCGCGGGTCTACCCTCTGGTGGCCCGCGTGTTTCAGTTGAGGCTACAGAGGATGATGCCATGTCTGTTGCAGCATCACTAGGTGGGTTCGAGTCTTCTGGAAGTGAGGGCTCGTCACAGCTGCCACCTTCCGGTGTGCATACGGCTGTGCTCGAGTCTGATCCGGAGATGACGGCCATGCTTTCCCGGGCAGCCGCAAGCATCGGGCTTGAGTGGAGGCCTCCACCCTGTCCTGAGCGCTCGCGGCTGGATGATTGGTTTTTGGGTAAGGCCGCCGACCCTCGTCCTCGGCAAACCCCAATACCTTTCTTCCCGGATGTGCATGATGAGATCTCGAAGTCCTGGAAGACCCCGTTGTCTTCTCGGGACTGCTCGCTGGTCTCATCCGCCTTTCCTCCCCTCGATGAGGCAGCTGCCCGTGGGTACACTGGGCTTCCCCCGGTTGAACGCTCTGTTGCCATGCAACTATGTCCTCAGAGTGCTTCTTCTCGGGGCGAGCCTAAGCACCCATCCAAAGCCTGTAGATTTTCGTCTACTCTGGTGGCGAAGTCTTACAGAGCGGTGGGACAGGCGGCTGCTTCACTGCATGCTATGGCCACTCTGCAGGTCTACCAGGCCCAGATGCTCAGAGACATGCACGAGGGTAGGACAGACCCAGGGCTCTTCGATTAACTGCGCGCCGCTACCGACCTCGCTCTACGGGCGACGAAGGTGACCGCGCGCTCCCTGGGTCTGGTGATGTCCACAGCCGTGGTCCAGGAGAGACACCTGTGGCTGAACCTGGCTGACATGCGGGAGCCTGGTTAGAGCTTCCCCGTCTCTCCCGCTGGATCGCGCGGACCGTCAGGCTCGGCTATGCGATTCAGTTCGCACGGTCTCCTCCCCGCTTCAGGGGAGTCCGCTCCACTTTGGTCGGTGGCAATGCCCTCATCATGAGAGCAGAGATTGCCACCCTGCTGGCGAAGGGTGCAATCGAGACTGTCCCTCCAGCCGAGATGAGGTCCGGCTTCTACAGCCCCTACTTCATTGTCCCCAAGAAAACCGGTGGGTTACGGCCAATCCTGGACTTGCGCGTGCTGAGCCGCTCCCTTCACAGGCTGCCGTTCAAGATGCTCATCGCCAAACGCGTTTTCAAATGCATTCGGCCCCAGGATTGGTTTGCAGCGATCGACCTGAAGGACGCCTACTTTCATGTCTCCGTTCTTCCTCGACACAGACCGTTCCTACGGTTTGCTTTCAAGGGGCAGGCATACCAGTACGCGGTTCTCCCTTTCGGGCTAGCCCGGTCTCCTTGCATCTTCACGAAGGTCGTCGAGGCTGCCCTTGTTCCCCTTCGGGAACACGGGGTTCGCATCCTGAGTTATATCGACGACTGGCTGATCCTAGCTCACTCTCGAGATCAGGTTTGCGAACACAGGGACCTAGTGCTCCGGCACCTAGCTCGTCTGGGCCTTTGGGTCAACTGGGAGAAGAGCAAACTTTGCCCCGTGCAGAGGATCTCTTTTCTTGGTATGGACATCGACTCGGTCGACATGTCCGCGCAGCTTACGAGCAAGCGCGCGCAGTCACTGCTGACTTGCCTGAGACAATTCGAGGGCAAGAGTGCGGTTCCACTGAAACTTTTTCAGAGGCTCCTGGGGCATATGGCATCTGCAGCCGCGGTCACGCCGCTCGGATTGCTTCATATGAGACCGCTTCAGCTTTGGCTTCGCGACCGAGTCCCGAGGTGGGCATGGCAACAAGGCACGCTCCGAGTACCAGTTACTCCGACCTGCCGTCAGTTCTTCACCCCGTGGTCGAACCTCAGTTTTCTCAGGGCGGGTGTCCCCCTGGAACGAGCTTCCCGGCATGTTGTTGTCTCAACAGATGCCTCCACCACGGGTTGGGGCACCATGTGCAATGGACATGCTGCTGCGGGCTCCTGGACAGGATCCCAGCGGCTATGGCATGTCAATTGCCTCGAGTTGTTGGCAGTATGTCTTGCTCTGCACCGCTTCCGGGCGTTGCTCAGGGGTCAACACGTACTAGTCCGTTCAGACAATACCGCCACTGTAGCGTACATCAACCATCAAGGTGGTCTACGCTCCCGCCGTATGTCACAACTCGCCCGCCACCTCCTCCTATGGAGTCAGAAGCATCTGAGGTCGCTTCGAGACATTTTCATTCCCGGAGCGCTGAACTGTGCAGCCGACGAGCTCTCACGGCTTCAGCCCCTCCCTGGAGAATGGCGACTCCATCCCCAGTCGGTTCAGCTGATTTGGGACCAGTTCGGGGACGCACAGATAGATCTGTTTGCCTCCCACGACCCGACCCATTGCGCCCCGTATTTTTCCCTGTCCGGGGGGACGCTCGGCACGGATGCACTGGCGCACAGCTGGCCGCCGGGCCGCAAATATGCCTTTCCCCCAGTGAGCCTTCTTGCGCAGACTTTGCGCAAGGTCAGGGAGGACGAGGAGCAGGTCATTCTGGTCGCGCCGTATTGGCCCACCCGGACCTGGTTCCCCGAACTTGTACTCCTCACGACAGCACCTCCCTGGCCCATTCCTCTGAGGGAGGACCTTCTTTCTCAGGGACGGGGCACTCTGTGGCACCCTCGCCCCGATCTTTGGAGCCTCCACGTGTGGCTCCTGGACGGCTCGAGACAGGTTTGAGTACCCTACCACCAGCGGTGGTGGCTACCATCACTTCCGCTAGAGCGTTGTCCACGAGACACGCCTATGCGTTGAAGTGGAACCTCTTCGTCGACTGGTGCTCTTCTCACCGAGAAGACCCCCGGAGATGTTCGATCAGCGTTGTGCTTTCCTTTCTTCAACAGGGGTTGGAGCGAAGGCTGTCTCCCTCCACCCTAAAGGTCTATGTTGCCGCTATTGCCGCACACCATGACCTTGTCGAAGGTAAGTCGGTGGGGAGGCACGACCTGGTCTTTAGGTTCCTGAGTGGTGCGAGGAGACTGAATCCTCCTCGTCCTCCTCTCGTTCCCTCTTGGGACCTCTCAGTGGTTCTAACTGGCCTGAAGAGTGCTCCCTTTGAGCCCCTGCAATCAGTCGAGCTTAAATTCCTGTCAATGAAGACAGCGCTCCTGGTTGCACTGGCCTCCATCAAGAGGGTAGGGGACCTGCACGCATTCTCCGTCGACGAAGCGTGCCTGGAGTTCGGGCCGGCTTTCTCTCACGTGATCCTGAGACCCCGGCCCGGATATGTGCCCAAGGTTCCTACCACTCCCTTTCGGGACCAGGTGGTGAACCTGCAAGCGCTGCCCCCGAAGGAGGCAGACCCAGCCTTGGCACTGCTCTGTCCAGTACGCGCTCTCCGCGCCTATGTAGACAGGACGCAGTGTTTCAGGACCTCAGACCAGCTCTTTGTCTGTTATGGTGGGAAGCTGAAGGGAAAGGCTCTCTCCAAGCAAAGGCTGTCTCACTGGATAGTGGACGCCATTGCCTTGGCATACCAGCAGCAAGGTCGACCGTGCCCCCTTGGTGTGACTGCCCACTCCACCCGGAGTGTGGCGTCCTCTTGGGCTCTAGCGCATGGCGCCTCGCTAACAGACATCTGCAGAGCTGCAGGCAGGGCGACACCTAACACATTCGCCAGATTCTATAATCTCCGAGTGGAGTCTGTGTCCTCTCATGTACTCGCTTCAACCAGCTAGTACCGGATATCTGCATGTTGCCGGACTTCCTCCTTTTATACCCACAAGGTGGGGCGGAGTTACGTCATGCAAATTCCGCAGACCCATGGCATTTCTTTGCCATTGGCTCGTTTTGTAATACTCGAAGTTGATAGGCTTTCTAAGCGAAACCCCATTCGTCGTCATCCGACGTAACGTCTCCGTTCCCTACTCAGGGAACGAGGGTTACATACGTAACCATAGACCAGGGGTCACCAACCCTGCTCCTGGAGAGCTACTGTCCTGCAGATTTTAGCTCCAACCCCAATCAAACACACCTGGACCAGCTAATCAAGCGGTTCAGGGTTACTTGATAATTATATGCATGTGTGTTGGAACAGGGTTGGAACTGAATTCTGCAGGACAGTAGCTCTCCAGGAGCAGGGTTGGTGATCCCTGCCATAGACGTTACATTTTTACACATTAATGGGTGAGTTTAGGATTTTGTGTTAATTTTAACAAAGTAAATATGTCAGAAAGGTTGGCCCAAAGATGTGTAAACATGTTAAATTAACACATTATGTGCTGTCCATCACTGCACACATTGTTAATAAAAAGTACATAAAATCCTAAACAAAACGTTAGCATTTGACTAGATGATTGTGGAGGCATTGGTTGTTTAGCTTATACAATTATTATAATGAAATAGCACCCATTACATTCATAAAACTGCAGAATATAAATACATTAAGCAGTCAAAAAGGAAATATCCAACACAGGGAAAAACACAGTTATTTTCACAATACATGACACATAACCCAACCTTCAAAATAATTATTTCCAAAGATTTGTTGGATTCATGTACACTGGTGGCCAAAAGAAGTATTTAAGTGTCCTAATGTTTTTGAATAAAGTCTCTTTGATGCTAAAGAAAGATTTCTTATTATTATCAATGTCTGACTGTCTACTCCTCCATCTTTTCCACAGCATAGGAGTAAAAGTCATCATCAAAATATTCTTTAAAAAGCCAACACAATGTTTTTGTCCACCTTTGTGAATAAATGAACTTCTCCAAAGATTGGTTCCTGTTCAAAACTTGACTGACAACATCAGAATGTTCCCTGGTCTGTATGCGTGTCGACAAACACAAATGTACTCAGTCCTTCAGAGGAGATCCCGGTTCCAACACTATATAAAACAGAGAGAGAGAGAGAGAGAGAGAGAGAGAGAGAGAGAGAGAGAGAGAGAGAGAGAGAGAGAGAGAGAGAGAGAGAGAGAGAGAGAGAGAGAGAGAGAGAGAGAGAGAGAGAGAAAATTCCATATTAGTTTTTTTTTTACATTTTTATTATTATTTACTAAAACTTAAGAATATATATTTGTAAACAGCTTTTGTCAATTGCATTTTCAAACATTTCAGATTAACTAAATTAAATTATGCCAGATTAAATTTTAATACTTACATATCCTAAATTCTGTCCAAAAACACTGAGATCCATAGAGAGAAAGACTGAAATCGATGTTTAAGCCCATTTCAGCTTGTCTGCAGTGAAGGGGTTCCTGTTTGAGACAAATACACAGTAAGACACATGCAAGAAATCACTGAGTGATGATCGTTCTCCTTCCAGTAGTTAACCCACCTGTGCGCTGATACTAGGACCTTCCTGGTCAGGTGGGACTGCAATGGTAGAGTCTTCTGCCTAATAAAATATCAAAGTAATGTAAATATAGCCTATATAAACTTGAGTTGTTAAAATGCTAGATTTGATATGAATTAATTAGTGAGAGTTTTACTGCAATGCTTACCTGGATACATTTAATCTGGTTAGACTGAACATAGAAAATGCTCCATCTTCTGATTGGTTAATTTGCTGTGTAATAAATATAATGTTAGACATGATGCAAAGGTCAGCCTATTTGATATAAAGTTAGCCAATTTTTTAGAGATTTTATAATATATTGTATGCTACCTGCACAAGTGACTCCAAAGCACTTATTACATAATGCTAATCATTTTAGCAAACTTATGTCAAAATATATTTAAAAAAAATATGATTTCAATTACAGTTTAGGCCTACCTCAGAAATCTTGCTAGACATCACTGGCGCGAATTGGCGCTTTGTTGCAGTTGCCTTTTTAAACACATACAAAATTGCAGTAATTATCAAATTCCATTAAAAAAATAAATATATAATATGTTATAGTTTGCAATGCTAAAACTAGAAAGGTGTCCGCTGGCCATAAAACTTGTTAGCCAACATACAAGGTTATTTTCTCAACAGTAGGCCAACACTGGCTACAACCAAGACAGAATTTCACATTAGTTTATTTAATGTTAATGTAAACTAAGCGTTGCTCCTTGGCGTATTTTAACAATTCAATAATCTAACAATTCAATTCAATAATCTAACAAAGTCTGTAATGAAACGTTAGCACAGTTTACCGTGGTAAAGTTCGTTACTGCCATGTTGACGAGTATAATGTTAAAATATAGCTGCGAGCAGCGATTACGGGCCCAAGCCGGTGGCACCGCAACCCCGGTTCCTTTAGTTACCTAAAGGCACCCGGGGTGGCGGTGCCGCCGGCTTTGGCCCTTCATCGCTGCTCGCAGCTAGCCGGTGGCACCGCCACCCTGGTGCCTTTAGGGTTATTGTGCACGACGTGCAAAAACGTAATCCTGCTTTGACTGTCGAAACGAAGTGTGCTGTAGAGCTTGCATCAGTTTGGGTGCATCAAGTGCGCATCGAGGGCACATATCAACCACAAAGTATGCGTGAGCAACCTTCTGAAACCTAAAATGAAAACTGAGACACCTCATCCATGGGTCTCATGGATTTAACAGACACATGAAATAAGTACACAAGGACCGAGTATTCATATGAAGAGTGCCATTTGGGACAGGGCCTATGATCGTGAACCACAAAAGCCACATATTTGAGATAATTTAAATATAGAATAATTTTTAATGTCATAGGATGTCATAGCTCAATATGTTTTTTAGCACTTAAATGTGTAAATATAGAAGCCCAGTATTTATCTGGAGGTCTTGGTACAGGTTTATTAATGTAATTATATTTTACGCTTATGTGTTCTATGATATGCAATGGAAGTAAATTTTAATGTTTAACATGGGTGTATTCACAACCCATAGCATACGATATAATATCTTAAGATTATTCATCATTATGTTGTCTCTGCCTTTTCTGTTTTAATGATATTCAGAACAGAAAAACTAAATGTTCCTTAATTTTAATTAACACTAAATGTATTCTCATCTGAATTATAAATAATTGATTTCCGTATAAAATGGGCCTCTCTCTCTCTCTCTCTCTCTCTCTCTCTCTCTCTCTCTCTCTCTCTCTCTCTCTCTCCTCTCTCTCTCTCTCTCTCTCTCTCTCTCACACACACACAGTTCGATCGCGCCCGCGCCTCTATCTCTCTCTCTCTCTCACACACACACACAGTTCGATCGCGCCCCTCTCTCTCTCTCTCTCTCTCTCTCACACACAGTTTGATCGCGTCAGCGCCTCTCTCTCTCTCACTCACTCACACACACACATACAGTTCGATCGCGCCCTCTCTCTCTCTCTCTCTCACAGTTCGATCGCGCCCGCCCTCTCTCTCTCTCTCTCTCTCTCTCTCTCTCTGTCTCTCTCTCACTCACTCACTCTCACACACACACACACACACACACACACAAAATTCGATCGCGCCCGCGCCCCTCTCTCTCTCTGTCACACAGTTCGGTCGAGAGGAGGGGAAGCGGGTCACTTCTGGTGATAGTTTAAACACAAAATCATAAATAGGGCTATACTGCCCTCTTGTGTCCAAAATTATATTTATGTATAAATATATTACGTATGTGACTGAGGATGTTGTTTTTTATTGCGAGTGTACACAAATATAAGTAAACAGTTTGCAGTCTGAATGATGTCCTGTATGAAAAAAATGACGGAGTATGTTTCCACTGTTCACACACACACACACACACACACACAGTTCGATCGCGCCAGCGCGTCTCTCTCGCACGCACACACACACTCCAGCTTGAGAGAGAGAGGCGCCCACCTTCGAACTGTGTGTGTGTGCGTGTGAGAGAGAGAGAGGCGCGGGCGCGATCGAACTGTGTGTGTGTGTGTGTGTGTGTGTGTGTGTGTGTGTGCGCGGCGTGCGCGTGTGTGTGAGAGAGAGAGAGAGGCGCGGGCGCGATCGAACTGTGTGTGTGTGTGTGTGTGTGTGTGTGTGTGTGTGTGTGTGTGTGTGTGTGTGTGTGTGTGTGTGTGAACAGTGGAAACATACCGTCATTTTTTCCGTCATTTTTTTCATACAGGACATCATTCAGACTGCAAACTGTTTACTTATATTTGTGTACACTCGCAATAAAACACAACATCCTCAGTCACATACGTAATATATTATATATAAATATAATTTTGGACACAAGAGGGCAGTATAGCCCTATTTATGATTTTGTGTTTAAACTATCACCCGAAGAGACCCCCTTCCCCTCCTTCTCCCCCTCCCCACACAGACACACACACACACACACACACACACACACAGAATGGCAGGGGACACTCTCTCTGTCAGAGAGAGGGAGAGAAAATTCTCAGAATCCACATTCAAACCACAATATCTGACTTTCTGTTGGTCGGAGATAATGACTGTAAATTAGAAAGTTGTTCGGCTAGACGAGAACAATATACACGCCAAGGTTTTGTAACTGTAGGTAAAACTAACTAAGTTATAACACACTTATGTGTCCTTTTTTAGTCATAAATTCATTTCTCGCCACGGCCAAACCGTTCGAGATATCAAAAATCCGTCCACAATTTAGCATCCTCAATGTCTTGACTTCATGCTGACCGAGTTTCGTGGTGTTTGGATTAATTCTCTAGGAGAAGTATATAAAAAATAAAAGCATGCATTTTCCAAACAACCCATAATAGCTGACTTCCTGTTGAGCTGTCGTTAAACTTAGAGCACGAAAGTTGTTCGGCCCGATGAGATCTAAATATGTACAGAGTTTCATATTATAACATGCAAGCATGTTTGATATATGGACAAGTGTTCGAATCGCATTCCAGGGGGGCGCTGTCGAGCCCCCTGCCACGCCCGGGTACCAGCTTCAGCCCGGCCCTGATGGCCACGGGTTCTGACCTGTGTGCAAAGTTTCAAGAGTTTTCGAGCACGTTAAGGGCCCCAAAACCTTGAAAAACAAAAATAAAAGCATTCTCACTCAGCAGACAAATCCCCCTCCCCAAACACACGGAGAGACGTAGGGTCAGAGAGAGAGGAAGAGAAAATTCCTCCAAAACATCCACATTCAAACCAAAATATCTGACTTCCTGTTTGTCCTGAGCTAATAACTGTCAATTAGAAAGTTGTCCAGCTCGATATGAACAATATACATACTGAGTTTTAAGATTGTAGATAAAAGTATAGACCTAACTCCCCCTCTTTTGTCAAAAGGTGGCGCTACTGAGCCCCTGCACCACACGCCCGTTTCTGAAACTTTGCACATGTCTACTGGCTAATAAATGTGATGTGTCTGTCGAGTTTCATGCAATTTCAAGTATGCTAAGAGTCTCAAAAGCATCAAAAAATAATCTTAAAGTTTGATGCGTACCACGGCAACAGTATCTAAGATATCAATAATCCTTTCACAGGTCTACATCTGCCGTGTGTTTACATTATACACATAAAGTTTTAAGCAAATCGGGTAAAAATAAGAGGGTGATTTAAAAGCATTTTGAAAGTGACACACTTCCTGCTGCCAGTTGGTGGCGCTATAACTTTGACTCACAATAGTCACATCCATGTGATTGGACTCTTACAGTGTCCTAGGGTTATTGTGCACGACGTGCAAAAACGTAACCCCGCTTTGACTGTTGAAAAGAAGTGTGCTGTAGAGTACACATGAAATAAGTACACAAGACCGAAAATTCATATGAAGTGTGCCATTTGGGGACAGGGCCTATGATCGTGAACCACAATAGCCACATATACTTAAATGTGTAAATCCAGAAGCCCAGTATGTATCTGGAGGTCTTTGTCCTTTGCCTGTCAACCTGGTTTGTCTCTGCCTTTTCTGTTCTGCCCTGTTTGCCATTGTTCACCCTGCCTGTCTTGACCATTCTTAATAAAAAATCTGCAAATGGATTCCCCTGGCCAGCCTGACCCTGCCTCGATACAACACATATGCTGCATCTGCTCGCTATCTGCCGAACGGCTCTGGTAGTTCCGCTTCAGCACTGATGATGTTGTAGGAATAGTGCGCTCTGGTTGGTCTGGATTATTCGGGAATTTTTATTTTACCCAGAAATAAGTTATTTATAATTCAGATGATATATATATATATATATATATATATATATATATATATATATATATATATATATATATAAAGACAGAGAGAATATTACTTGCCTTACCTGATTAAAACAATGAAAAAATAAATAAAAAATAACTAGGGAATCACTAAACCGAGATAATTATTCTGATTTGATGATGCACTCAAAATATTACACAAGCAATCCTTTAAATTTAATGATATTCAGAACAGAACAAGAATTTTTAAAAACTATAAACAAGAAGTAACCGAAATAATGTAAAGCGAAAGTGAAAGTAAGTGGTGTTGGGCTCACGTAACTCTCTCATTAGAATCAAACTGTTTCAACATTTGCGATATATTTGGATGCTAAACTATTCTTTATTATAGGCTTTGTACTTCACTCACGTTCCAATATGTGTGTGTGCGTGTGTGTGTGTGTGTGTGTGTGTGTGTGTGCGTGTGAGAGAGAAAGAGAGAGGTGCGGGCGCGATCGAACTGTGTGTGTGTGTGTGTGTGTGTGTGTGTGTGTGTGTGTGTGTGTGTGTGAGAGAGAGAGAGAGAGAGAGAGAGAGAGAGAGAGAGGCGCGGTCGCGATCGAACTGTGTGTGTGTGTGTGTGTGTGTGTGTGAGAGAGAGAGAGAGAGAGAGAGAGAGAGAGGCGCGGGCGCGATCGAACTGTGTGTGTGTGTGTGTGTGTGGGAGAGAGAGAGGCGCGGGCACGATCGAACTGTGTGTGTGCGTGTGAGAGAGGTGCGGGCGCTATCCAACTGTGTGTGTGTGCGTGTGTGAGAGAGAGAGAGGCGCGGGCGCAATCGAACTGTGTGTGTGTGTGTGTGTGTGTGTGTGTGTGTGTGTGTGTGTGTGAGAGAGAGAGAGAGAGGCGCGGGCGCGATCGAACTGTGTGTGTGAGAGAGAGAGAGAGAGGCGCGGGGGCGATCGAAATGTGTGTGTGTGTGTGTGTGTGTGTGTGCGTAATACATGTAATAAATAAATAAAAGTGCGTATAAATACAATTTTGGACACAAGAGGGCAGTATGGCCCTATGTATGAATTTGTGTTTAAACTATCACCCGAAGAGACCCCCCCCCCCCCCCCCCACACACACACACACATACTGAATGGCAGGGTGCATTCTCTCTGTAAGAGAGAGGGAGAGAAAATTCTCAGACTCCACATTCAAACTACAATATCTGACTTTCTGTTGGTCTGAGCTATTGGCTGTAAATTAGAAAGTTGTTCGGCTTGACGAGAACAATATACACGCAGAGTTTTGTAACTGTACGTAAAATTAACTAAGTTATAACACAATTTATGTGTCCTTTTTTAGTCATAAATTCATTTCCTCGCCACTGCCAAACCGTTCGAGATATCAAAAATCCGTCCGCAATTTAGCATCCTCAATGTCTTGACTTCATGCTGCCCGAGTTTCGTGGTGTTTGGATTAATTCTCTAGGAGAAGTATATCAAAAATAAAAGCATGCATTTTCCAAACAACCCATAATAGCTGACTTCCTGTTGAGCTGTCATTAAACTTAGAGCACGAAAGTTGTTCGGCCCGATGAGATCTAAATATGTGCCTAGTTTCATATTATTACATGCAAGCATGTTTGATATATGGACAAGTGTTCGAATCCCATTCCAGGGGGCGCTGTCGAGCCCCCCTGCCACGCCCGGGTACCATCTTCAGCCCGGCCCTGATGGCCGCGGGTTCTGACCTGTGTGCAAGGTTTCAAGAGTTTTCGAGCACGTTAAGGGCCCCAAAACCTTGAAAAACAAAAATAAAAGCATTCTCACTCAGCAGACAAACCCCCCTCCCCTCAAACACACAGAGAGACGTAGGGTCAGAGAGAGAGGAAAATTCTCCAAAACATCCACATTCAAACCAAAATATCTGACTTCCTGTTGGTCTGAGCTAATGACTGTAAATTAGAAAGTTGTCCAGCTCGATATGAACAATATACATACTGAGTTTTAAGATTGTAGATAAAAGTATAGACCTAACTCCCCCTCTTTTGTCAAAAGGTGGCGCTACTGAGCCCCCGTTTCTGAAACTTTGCACATGTCTACTGGCTAATAAATGTGATGTGTCTGTCGAGTTTCATGCAATTTCAAGTATGCTAAGAGTCTCAAAAGCATCAAAAAAGAATCTTAAAGTTTGATGCGTTACCACGGCAACAGTATCTAAGATATCAATAATCCTTTCACAGGTCTAAATCTGCCGTGTGTTTACATTATACACATCAAGTTTGAAGCAAATCGGGTAAAAATAAGAGGGTGATTTTAAAGCATTTTGTAAGTGACACACTTCCTGCTGCCAGTTGGTGGCGCTATAACTTTGACTCACAATAGTCACATCCATGTGATCGGCCTCTTACAGCGAACACACTGCTGAAGTTTCATCAAGATCAGTTAATGTATGCAGAAGTTATAACACACTTCCTGTTTCCATTATTCGCCATAAATTCGTTTCCTCGCCACGGCCAAACCGTTCGAGATATCAAAAATCCCCTGGCAATTTTTCATCCTCAATGTCTTGATTTCATGCACACCGGGTTTGGTGACGATTGGGTGAATTCCCTAGGAGGAGTATATCGAATTCCTGAGCACGAGTTTCCAAACAACCCATAATAGCCGACTTCCTGTTGGGCTGGCGTAAAAAGTAAGAGTACGAAGGATATATGAAACGATGAGATCTATATGTGTACCGATTTTCAGATTAATTCATGCAAGCGTGTTTGATATATGGACATGTTTTCGAATCCCGTTCCAGGGGGGGCTGTCGAGCCCCCCTGCCACGCCCGGGTACCATCTTCAGCCCGGCCCTGATGGCCACGGGTTCTGACCCGTGTGCAAAGTTTCAAGAGTTTTCGAGCACGTTAAGGGCCCCAAAAGTGCCCAAAAGGTAGTAAAATAATAATAAATATAGCTGCGAGCAGCGATTGCGGGCCCAAGCCGGTGGCACCGCAACCCCGGTGTCTTTAGTTACCTAAAGGCACCGGGGTGGCGGTGCCGCCGGCTTTGGCCCTTCATCGCTGCTCGCAGCTATATTTATATATATATATATATATAAAGCCGGTGGCACCGCCACCCTGGTGCCTTTAGGGTTATTGTGTACGACGTGACACAAAATATCTGCTCGCTATCTGCCGAACGGCTCTGGTAGTTCCGCTTCAGCACTGATGATGTTGTAGAAATAGTGCGCTCTGGTTGGTCTGGATTACTCGGGAATTTTTATTTTATACAGAAATAAGTATTTATAATTCAGATGATATATATATATATATATATATAAAGACACATAGAATATTACTTGCATTACCTGATTAGAACAATGAAAAAATAACTAAAAAAATAACTAGGGAATCACTAAACCGAGATAATTATTCTGATTTGATGATACACTCAAAATATTACACAAGCAATCCTTTAAATTTAATGATATTCAGAACAGAAGAATTGTTAAAAACTTTAAACAAGAAGTAACCGAAATAATGTAAAGCGAAAGTGAAAGTAAGTGGTGTTGGGCTCACGTAACTCTCTCATTAGAATCAAACTGTTTCAACATTTGCGATGTATTTGGATGCTTAACTATTCTTTATTATAGGCTTTGTACTTCACTCACGTTCCAATATGTGTGTGTGTGTGTGTGTGTGTAGTGTGTGTGTGTGGGTGAGGTGCGGGTGCGCTTGAACTGTTACACATAAAAACATACTCCGGTTATTTTGTTTATTGAGGACATCATTCAAATTGCAGAGTGTTTATTTATATTTGTGCACACTCACAATAAAACACAACAAAGTGCTTTTGTCAAACTATAAACTCTTGTCAAACTGTAACCTACAACTGTCCCCCAACCAAAATCTCCACCACAAACACCCACATACACACACACAGTTTAAAAGCAAAAAACATTTATCCAACCTCATTTAAAAACAGTGTGTGAGTGCCATCTTTTGGACATTCATCATATTGCATTGGTTTTAATTTCTTGTCCTCAAACAGAGCACTAATCTGTTTATTTTTAAGTTGCACATTCTACATTGATTAAAATAGAAAATCAAATGTGTTTTTTTTTTATTGTAGTTTTATTTTATACAAAAAAATATAATTCTGATGAGAATAAAGTTAGTGTGGATACAATTTTTAAGGAAAACATATTGATCTAATATAGCACATTAGAGAGAGAGAGAGAGAGAGAGAGAGAGAGAGAGAGAGAGAGAGAGAGAGAGAGAGAGAGAGAGGCGCGATCGAACTGTGTGTGTGTGCGTGTGTGTGTGTGAGAGAGAGAGAGAGAGAGAGAGAGAGAGAGAGACGCGGGCGCGATCGAGCTGTGTGTGTGTGTGTGTGTGTGTGTGTGTGTGTGTGTGTGTGTGTGTGTGTGTGTGTGTGTGTGTGTGAGAGAGAGAGAGAGAGAGAGAGTGACGCGGGCGCGATCGAACTGTGTGTGTGTGAGAGAGAGAGAGAGAGAGAGAGACTGTGTGTGTGTGTGAGAGAGAGAGAGAGAGAGAGAGAGAGAGAGAGAAGAGAGAGAGAGAGAGAGAGAGAGAGAGAGAGAGAGAGAGAGAGGCGCGGGCGCGATCGAACTGTGTGTGTGTGTGTGTGTGCGTAATACATGTAATAAATAAATAAAAGTGCGTATAAATTAGAGCTTAGATTCTCTATCCGAGCCCGGCCCGACCCGACCCGCGGGCCGGGCCGGGACGATATTTCCCGCCACTATGCTCGGGTCGGGTCGGGTCGGGTCGGGCCCTTGATCAAGCACGTCAAGTGTCAATGGTCTCCTCCACTCGCACGCACGCACACTGTATTGTGTAGCTTAAGTGCAACATGGAGCTTGAAGAAGTAAAGAAAAAAAAGAAAACAGGAGAATTAACTTTGAGTAAGTATGAAGGAAAGTCGGAGGTATGGAAATATTTTAAATTAGTCGTGGGCAGTGACAACATATGTGTTGGCTTTGTTGAGTGCAAGTGCGGCGCGCTGCTCGCCTATGACAGCAAAAAAACGGGGACTTCGACGATGAGCAGACACATGAAGCAGGCTTGCCATGACAGAAAGGATGATAGTCAGCCTTCAATGTCCTCTTTTGTTACTTCTCCAAGCATACCGCTGAGGGCAAGGTTTTCTTTCTTTTTCTTTTTTTTTACGTTTCTTCATTCGGATCCATTTGCGATCCATTCGATTCTGAATAAATAAACAACGCAGTTTACATGCTTCGTCCTTGTTACATTATTCATAAAGATAATAATTAATAAATGCACGCAATAAAGGCAACATGCCTTTCAACTTAAGTGTGCAAAATTCAGAATTAAATGAATGTGTAGCAATTTGTACAAATAGAGAGTCTGTGTAGGCCTATAGTACGTGTTGTAGCCTTTAAATAAGAGCATTTAGTTGCATATTAAAACATTATAATGTTATTTTTTTCCATCTATGTTGATAATGAAAGTGAACAGAGTAGATAGGAGGATGCGCAATATCGGGAGACATGGAGTGGTTCAGGCATGATTTTGACCACTTAATTATTTTTTATTTTGTAGAAAGCCTTTCTTTAAAGTGAATTTCGTTTTGTATAAATTGTATCTTAATTTTAATACATTTTTCATAAACCAATTGCCTGTATTTAATAAGAAGCAAATATAGCAGACAATATAGGCTAATAATGACATGAAGGCGCCGGCGAGCCGCGGTCACCATAGCCTGTGAACTGGAGGCTAGAGCCATCTCATCATAAATTAAATCAATTCTCGGCACGCTGGTCACCGAATTTACAAATGCACATCTTGCTTGTTGCACGCGTTGCACACATATGTCGAAATAACATTATTAATTAATCTTTAAGAATAGGCCTATTTGATTGAATGCTGAATGTTGTGCTTGTTCAATTTAATAAAATTAAAACTTTCATTGTGATAATTAAAATAATTGAATATTAAATATTAAGTAGCCAATTTTTGTACATTTCTTAATAGTAAATATAATATATATACTGTAAAATTGCGCAGCTTCCCCCTGTCAATGGTCTAGCACCCATTCAGCACCTGCGTTAAAAAAAACGATCTGGCGTCGCCCCTGGTTATAACGGCCCACGTATTAAAAATGGTCGGGTTTAAATCGGGCTTGGGCTCATAATTACAGTTAATGTGTCGGGCCGGGCTCGGACACAACATGCACGGGCTCGGGTCGGGTCGGGCTTGATTTTTTGGGCCCGATCTAAGCTCTAGTATAAATACAATTTCGGACACAAGAGGGCAGTATGGCCCTATGTATGAATTTGTGTTCCCCCTCCTCACACAGACACACACACATACAGAATGGCAGGGTGCATTCTCTCTGTCAGAGAGAGAGAGAGGGAGAGAAAATTCTCAGAATCCACATTCAAGCCACAATATCTGACTTTCTGTTGGTCGGAGCTAAAGGGTGTAAATTAGAACTGTGTGTGTGTGTGAGAGAGAGAAAGAGAGAGGCGCGGGCGCGATCGAACTGTGTGTGTGTGTGCGTAATACATGTAATAAATAAATAAATAAATAAATAAAAGTGCCTGTAAATACAATTTTGGACACAAGAGGGCAGTATGGCCCTATGTATGAATTTGTGTTTAAACTATCACCCGAAGAGACCCCCCCTCCCCCTCCTCACACAGACACACAGACACACACACATACAGAATGGCAGGGTGCATTCTCTCTGTCAGAGAGAGAGAGGGAGAGAAAATTCTCAGAATCCACATTCAAGCCACAATATCTGACTTTCTGTTGGTCTGAGCTATCGACTGTAAATTAGAAAGTTGTTCGGCTTGATAGAGAACAATATATACGCCAAGTTTTGTAACTGTAGGTAAAATTATCTAAGTTATAACACACTTTATGTGTCCTTTTTTAGTCATAAATTAATTTCCTCGCCACGGCCAAACCGTTAGAGATATCAAAAATCCGTCCGCAATTTAGCATCCTCAATGTCTTGACTTCATGCTGCCCGAGTTTCGTGGTGTTTGTATTAATTCTCTAGGAGAAGTATATAAAAAATAAAAGCATGCATTTTCCAAACAACCCATAATAGCTGACTTCCTGTTGAGCTGTCGTAAAACTTAGAGCACGAAAGTTGTTCGGCCCGATGAGATCTAAATATGTACCGAGTTTCATATTATTACATGCAAGCATGTTTGATATATGGACAAGTGTTCGAATCCCATTCCAGGGGGCGCTGTCGAGCCCCCCTGCCACGCCCGGGTACCATCTTCAGCCTGGCCCTGATGGCCGCGGGTTCTGACCTGTGTGCAAAGTTTCAAGAGTTTTCGAGCACGTTAAGGGCCCCAAAACCTTGAAAAACAAAAATAAAAGCATTCTCACTCAGCAGACAAACCCCCCTCCCCTCAAACACACGGAGAGACGTAGGGTCAGAGAGAGAGGAAGAGAAAATTCTCCAAAACATCCACATTCAAACCAGAATATCTGACTTCCTGTTGGTCTGAGCTAATGACATTGAATTAGAAAGTTGTCCAGCTCGATATGAACAATATACATACTGAGTTTTAAGATTGTAGATAAAAGTATAGACCTAACTCCCCCTCTTTTGTCAAAAGGTGGCGCTACTGAGCCCCTGCACCACGCCCGTTTCTGAAACTTTGCACATGTCTAATGGCTAATAAATGTGATGTGTCTGTCGAGTTTCATGCACTTTCAAGTATGCTAAGAGTCTGAAAAGCATCAAAAAAGAATCTTAAAGTTTGATGCGTTACCACGGCAACAGTATCTAAGATATCAATAATCCTCTCACAGGTCTAAATCTGCCGTGTGTTTACATTATACACATAAAGTTTGAAGCAAATCGGGTAAAAATAAGAGGGTGATTTCAAAGCATTTTGAAAGTGACACACTTCCTGCTGCCAGTTGGTGGCGCTATAACTTTGACTCACAATAGTCACATTCATGTGATCGGCCTCTTACAGCGAACACACTTCTGAAGTTTCATCAAGATCAGTCAATGTATGCAGAAGTTATAACACACTTCCTGTTTCCATTATTCGCCATAAATTCGTTTCCTCGCCACGGCCAAACCGTTCGAGATATCAAAAATCCCCTGGCAATTTTTCATCCTCAATGTCTTGACTTCATGCACACCGAGTTTGGTGACGATCGGGTGAATCCCCTAGGAGAAGTGTTTCAAATTCCTGAGCACGAGTTTCCAAACAACCCATAATAGCCGACTTCCTGTTGGGCTGGCGTAAAAAGTAAGAGTATGAAGTATATATGAAACGATGAGATCTATATGTGTACCGAGTTTCATATTCTTACATGCAAGCGTGTTTGATTTATGGACCAAGTCTTCGGACCCCATTCCAGGGGGCGCTGTCTAGCCCCCCTGCCACGCCCGGGTACCATCTTCAGCCCGACCCTGACGGCCGCGGGTTCTGATCCGCGTGCAAAGTTTCAAGAGTTTTCGGGCACGTTAAGGGCCCCAAAAGTGCCCGAATAGTCGTAAGAAAAATAAAAGAGAAAAAAAAAATAATCCTAAGGAAAACAATAGGGCTCTGCGCCCTTTCAGGGCTTGGGCCCTAATAAAGAATAAAGAATAATAAATAATCCTAAGGAAAACAATAGGGCCTTCGCCTTTTCAAGGCTTGGGCCCTAGTAATAATAATAATAATAATAATAATAAAGAATAATCCTTAGGAAAACAATAGGGCCTTCGCCTTTTCAAGGCTTGGGCCCTAACTAGGGTGCACAAACCTGTCAACACACACAGAATGTTTTTTACCTTGATTTCTGGTCTCTCTCTCGGTGAAGTGAATTCTGTCTCTTCCCCGGGCCAGACACGAACACCGTGGTCCAACAAAAGTCAGAACCCAGTGATATTAGGCTACACTGGAAGCTCCGGCGCTACACGACAAATCTCAGACAGTGTATAGTGATGTGCTGTTATATTTCTGACGTAAGGTACTCCGAGTCCAAGCACTCGCACTATTTCTGACAAGGGACAAACAGGTTTGCATTTTGCAGTATGGTCCGGTCGCTTCAATGTGTCCAATATAGAAAGCCGCTGACTGTTATAACGTAGACACGCGGTGTAAGGCAAAAAATAAATAAATAAATAAAATAAATAAAAAGCACGATGGAATGGTGCCAGTCAGAGAGACCGTTACGTTAAATACAGTAGTATACTGCAAATTTAAAAAATACAGTAAGTCTCTGTATGTGGTGTTTGGCGTCACAGAAAATTCCCATGATGCAATGGGAATCACAGTTATTTACTGTAAAGAGAAATAGCAGTATAATACTGGGTGATTTAAAGTAAATAACTGTAGAAATTACAGAAAAGTCTAACAGTGTAAACACAAGACCCAGACTGTCCCTATTGTGAGTTCACTCTGCTTTTTTCTCTGCATTCTCACTCACCACTAACTATTAAGTTCTGATCCTCTCTCTTTTGCTTATTTCATATTGCTGAGTGATAGTGGAGAATATGACCTAAAGAATATGAACTGAATATGTACGGTATGTCAGGTTTGTTTTCTCTTAATAGGCCTCTGATCCTCGCCGTTTGTAATATTCATCCTCTCTTCACTGCTCCTACCATGTAATGCTTGTTTGAAAATGTTTAATTGAATTAATTGCATGATAAGCTGATTCATTCATAAAATTAACCACAGATAATCACATAAATCAATATTTGCAGAATGCAGAGAAAAGCTCCTAAAGATAATTAAATATGCTGGCTTTAGAATTATTTTATGTTATTTTATAATTTTTGTATATTTCAATATAATCAAGCTATCACTGGTCTACAGTCTTTTAATTAATGGACAAATAAATGGCATTTATCTGTATTTAAAATTTTAAGTCAAGTCAAGTCAAGTCAAATATATTTATATAGCGCTTTTCACAATACAGATTGTATCAAAGCTGCTTCACAGTATCAATCAAAACAACTTAATGTTTGTTTATTACTGGAAAAAAGACATCCAAGTTTGGTAGAGCTGATCAATGGTATGATTGGTTAATTAATTTGAATATCCCCAACTGAGCAAGCCTAAGGCAACAGTGGCAAGGAACCGAAAAACTCCATCCAGTGACCTAATGGTGTCCTAACACCCCATCAGATGACCCAATGGAGAAAAAAAACCTTGGGAGAACCCAGGCTCAGTCGGGGGCCAGTTCTCCTCTGGCGTTTATGAACTAGAGGCCGAATTTACAGTAACTGTAAGATAAAAAATTTATATGAATGCCTGGCTAAATAGATGCGTCTTCAGTCTAGTTTTAAACTGGGAGAGCGAGTCTGAGCAACGAACAATATCAGGAAGGCTATTCCAGAGCTTCGGAGCTAAATGTGAAAATGCTCTGCCTCCTTTGGTGGATCTGGATATCCTAGGAATGACCAGAAACCTCGAATCTAGTGATCTTAAAGAGCGCGATGGATTGTAAGGCGATAGAAGATCCGTTAAATAGACTGGAGCTAAACCATTTAGAGCTTTATAGGTCAAAAGCAATACCTTGTAATTAATACGGAACTTTATAGGTAACCAATGAAGTGATGATAAAATCGGTGTTATATGATCATATTTTCTTGATCTAGTAAGAACTCTAGCGGCTGCATTTTGGACTAACTGTAGCTTGTTTATTGAAGATGCAGGACAACCAGCTAATAAAGCATTACAGTAATCTAGTCTCGAGGTCATGAATGCATGAACTAACTTTTCTGCATCAGAGACTGATAGCATATTACGTAGCTTAGCAATGTTTCTAAGGTGGAAAAAGGCTGTTTTTGTAACATATGAAATATGCTTTTCAAAAGACAGGTTGCAGTCTAATGTAACACCCAGGTCTTTTACTGTAGCGGATAGAGTAAAAGGGCATCCTACTATGTTAAAGTCGTGCTGTGAAAGGTTTTGTGGATGGTTTTTAGAACCGATAAGTATTACCTCTGTCTTGTCTGGATTTAATAAAAGAAAATTATGCGTCATCCAATCTTTTATATCTTTAACACAATCTGTCAATTTGGATAATTTAGCGTATTCATCTGGCCGTGAGGAAATATATATTTGAGTGTCATCAGCATAACAATGGAAACTAATTCCATGTTTCCTTAGAATATTACCAAGTGGCAGCATATATATTGAGAATAATAAAGGGCCTAACACAGATCCCTGCGGCACTCCATAGTTTGCCGAAGTTATAATCGATTTTTCTCCATTTAAGTAGACGAAATGGTAGCGGTCAGATAAGTATGACCTGAACCAGCTTAATGCTTGTCCTTGAACACCAGTGTAATTTTGTAGTCGATCTAAGAGTATTGTGTGATCTATAGTATCGAACGCAGCACTAAGATCAAGTAAAACTAGTACTGAGATACAGCCTTGGTCCGAAGCTAAAAGTAAATCATTTGTGATTCTAACAAGCGCAGTTTCAGTGCTATGATGTGGCCTGAATCCAGACTGAAACTTTTCATAGATGTCGTTTTCTTGCAAGAAAGAGCCGAGTTGAGCGGACACAACTTTTTCTAATATTTTTGACATAAATGGAAGATTCGAAATGGGTCTGTAATTTGCTAGGTTATTTGGATCTAATTGTGGTTTCTTAATAAGAGGTTTTATAACTGCCAGCTTGAACGTTCTTGGAACATGCCCTAAAGATAAAGATGAGTTAATAATATTGAGAAGAGGCTCTTCCACTACAGGTAACACTTCTTTCAGTAGTTCAGTTGGTATAGGATCTAATAAACATGTTGTTGTTTTAGATGAAGTGATAAGTTTATTTAACTCTTTTTGTTCTATGGTTGTAAAGCATTGTAATTGTTCTTGCGGGGTGATAATTGCGGCCGAATTATAAGGCGCGAGCAAAGATCGAACGTTTACGATTTTGATTCTGATGCTTTCAATTTTCTCGGTGAAGAAGTTCATGAAATCATTACTACTAAACTGTAACGAGGTATTTTGTTCAGACGACGTCTGTTTATTTGTTAGTCTAGCCACGGTATTAAATAAAAACCTTGGATTATTTCGGTTGTTTTCTATTAATTTGCTGAGGTGCTCAGCCCTGGCCGTTTTAAGTGCCTTTTTATAAAGTGACATACTGTCTTTCCACGCGATTCTAAAGACCTCTAAATTAGTTTTTTTCCATTTACGCTCTAAATTACGGATTTCTCTCTTTAAAACATACGTAGTATTATTGTACCATGGTGCTATACTTTTTTCTCTGACCTTTTTTAATCTAATGGGTGCAACAATATCCAATGTTCTAGAGAGAATGGTGCTCATAGTGCTAGTTAGTTCGTCTAATTCATCTGTTTGTTTGGGTTCAGACAGCAGCTGAGACAGATCAGATAAGCTATTTGAGAAATGATCTATGGTGGATGGACGAATTGTTCTACCTGGTCGATAACGTGGCGCAGCATGACATATTACAGCAGTGCGTAATATGCAAGTTACCAAGTAGTGGTCAGTGACATCATCACTTTGTGGAACAATATCTATATCGGTTGGATTGGTTCCATATGATATAATTAAATCGAGTGTATGATTAAGACGATGAGTTGGTCCGGTGACGTTTTGCTTGACCCCGAAGGAGTTTAATAAATCTGTAAACGCAGCCCCTAACGCATCATTTAAATTATCTACGTGTATGTTAAAATCTCCAACAATTAATGCTTTATCGACGTTGACCAAAAGATCTGATAGAAAGTCAGCAAACTCTTTTAGGAAATTGGCGTAAGGCCCTGGAGGTCTATATACGGTAGCCAATGCTAGAGATAATAGGGATTTTTTTCTTACATCTAAGAGCGTAACATTTAGCACAAGTACTTCAAACGAATTAAACCTATGACGAGTTTTCTTAGTAACATTCAGGATATCTCTGTAGATTGTTGCAACACCGCCGCCACGACCGATCAGACGGGGCTCATGCTTATAACAGTATCCTGGCGGAGTAGACTCATTTAGACCGAAATAATCATTTGGTTTAAGCCAGGTTTCAGTAAGGCACAGAACATCGAAATTATTATCTGTGACCATTTCATTTACAATAACCGCCTTAGGTGTGAGCGATCTAATGTTTAGAAGACCTAGCTTTAGAAATTGTTTTTGTTCACTAATAGCGAGATTTTTTGTTTTAATAACAATTAGATTTTTTCTAGATCCTGCAGTAGATTTATTATTTGATCTTAGTAAACGAGGAATAGACACAGTTTCTATGCAATGTTCTACACTAGTATTAATATCAATTAAATTGGTGCAGTAGAGACTGTGATTTGGATTTTTGGTTACTAGTCAAATGGTATTTAACATCTTGGAGATGTTATCCGACAGAAGATCTGCCCCGATTCTACTTGGGTGTAAGCCATCAGCGCGGAAGAGCCTTGGTCGCTCCCAAAACAGATTCCAATTATTTACAAAAATCAATTTCTGCTCATTGCACCATGACAATAACCATTCATTTAGAGCGAATAATCTACTGAACTTTTCATGCCCTCGTCGGTACGTAGGAAGCGGTCCAGACACAATAATCGATGTTTCAGGCGATGTGCTGCGTACCGTATCGATAAGGCTCCTGAAGTCTTTCTTCAGAACCTCCGTCTGTCGCAGCCTAGTGTCGTTAGCTCCCGCATGCAGCACAACAGCTCCGACGCGCTCGTCACCGTTCAAGATCTCAGTTACCCGCGCAGTGATATCGAGAACACGAGCACCAGGAAAGCAGTGACTGTGCACCTTACTTTTACCTAACGTAGCATGGACGTGTCGGACGGTGGAATCGCCGATGATCACAGCATCGCGTTCCGTTTCGCGAAGAGGGGAGAAGCGGTTCTGAGTGGAGATCTCGAAAACCGGGAGGGGCGAAAAGATTCTTGTCCTGGCTCGCGGCTTCCGCGGAACCACCCAGGCTTCGTGGTGGTGTGTTGGAGCCGGAGTGAATGAAATCATGGCTGATCGTGACCTGGACGCTCGGGACCAATGCTGAGAAACGCACGGAGTAGACGAGGTCAGCGTCAGCGGGTTACTAACGTTAATCACTGATCCGTGTGCATCAGCGCGTGATGTTTCAAGAGCTAAACGCCGGTCTCTCAGCTCAGCTTGTCTCTCTAGAAGGTCAAGGATCTGCTTTTCTACAGCTTCTAATTCAGACTGCACCGCAAGCAATTCAGATTTGTTCTCATCTGCACCAAAAGGTAGATAACATACACCTGATATATTCGCCATTTTAACAGATGGACAGTAAGTTAGCAATGATGCAACCAGTGATGCTATTAATATTTATACTAATTTATGACTCAAGTCTTGGGTATAACCGTCTTTTTAGTGGTATGGGTGTAATATAGACGCAGGATAGACGGGAAAACAAACAAACTCACAGCAGGCAACGAGGCTGACAAAAGCAGTCGATCGCAGGGCGAGCAGCAGTGAAGCGGTGTCTCGCTCTACGACCAACAACCAATGTTCAAACCGTATTTGCGCAAACAAACAAACGCAAACAAACAAACTCACAGCGGGTAACGAGGCTGACAAAAGCAGTCGATCGCAGGGCGAGCAGCAGTGAAGCGGTGTCTCGCTCTACGACCAACAACCAATGTTCAAACCGTATTTGCGCAAACAAACAAACTCACAGCGGGTAACGAGGCTGACAAAAGCAGTCGATCGCAGGGCAATAGTCAAAGCGAGAAGCGGAAGGTCTAATTTTAGGTCTAATTTTACATAACATTAAGTTACAATCTTTGTTTCTGCAAATTAACTAGATATTGCGTGGTTAAAAAATAAAACACAAAAATCCCTATGCAAGAATATGACTGTAGGTATGGGTCTGACTGTCACCAGTGTGGATATAGCATGTGTTTTGAAAACACAATGTGCACAATACACACACACACACACACACACACAGAAAAGTTTACCAGCTGCAGAGCTCATGTTAGATGCTCAGCCTGTCAAAACCCAGTCAAAAAGAATGTAAATACGTCAACAGTCTCTGTGTGCCATGTAACGCAACAAAGAGCTGCATGGTTGCAGAATATCTTTTGTTAAAGTATAACAAACTTCCTTTCAGTGTCATGTTCAAATTCTAAGCAACCTCAGTTTCTATATTTTCTAGAATAGGAAACAATGTTTAAATAGTCAGCAAGCATGCACTTCATTAATGCAGTACCACTTAAAGTGTAGTGGACATGAGCTTAAAAGCCTTTTAATTAGAATGGAAATCAAAATGAACTCTGTATAATAACCCACTGGTGTTTAAGTGCATACTGTAGTAACATTTTATAGGTTAAAAGGAATGCCTTGAGGTCTAAGTTCAGCTAGTCACATCAGTGACATGAAGACTTATGCTAACGTTAGTCAGTTTCTATGACAACCCCTCGCCTCTGTTGGCCTTTTCCTATTCCCATTTCATTTCATGGGTTCTTTCACAGTTACAAATTATTAACCACCCATATTTTTCAGATGCTGATTGGATAGATGGGGTCTATTTGTCAAATAGCACTATCACTTGAGAGACAGGCTACAGTGATGTCTCTACAGACCACCATGGTGCACCATTCAGAACTGAACTGAGAAAGCCTTTTGATGGAAATTTAAATTGAATTGAGGTAGCAAACAAGATCCAGAATTGCAATTTGTATTTCAGAACATAGAATTGAAATGCAATGAAATTCAAAAATAAAATAGTTTTCAATAATAAATCTTTCAATAATAAATTTTTCATAATTTTTCAGTTATACATATTCAGGTATCCATAACACTGAACATATGGCTATATCAAGAAACATAAGATGAAGTTTAGTATTAAGATTTTAAATGTTACCTAGAAAGTGTAGAGATCATTTATATTTTAATTATATTTCATAAATTAACTGGGGGGATACACATGGGGACCCATGTGATTAACAAAAATAGTAAACATTTGATTTTTGAGTGTGAATCGCCATTTCTATTCTATTATTATTATTATTATTGACAGTATTAAACTTATTATTTCAGTATCATTAGATTTTGCCTAGAGTGAGAATTTTCATCTCAGTTTTTGACATGATTGCCTGGAACGGGGTCTTACCAGCAGTGTTGGGGGTAACATTACTTTTAAATTTACAACAAAATATCTGAGCTACTTTTTCAAATAAGTAACACCATTTACTTTGTTTTCCCATTTGTTAACTGACAGCTCTCCTGTCCCAATGTTGAGAGAAATCGTGTGAAAGGTGCAGATGTGTTGTGTGCGCTGTGTGAATTGATGATGGTTATTATTGTAGTTCTAGACTAAATGTGAGCATTTGCTCAAGTCACTTGCACAAAAACAGATTCAGTGTTCCTAAAAATGAAGAAAAAGAAAAAAAAACAGGCAAATGCAAACTCAGAATATTACGCTAGCCTGCAATAATTAAATATGTTAAATAACACAAATATAGCTACTTTATGTATTTAATCTCACTTTATTAACCAATGTATTTGCTGCTGACCTTCACTGATCCAATTCAACTACACTAACAAGCTAAAATAACTTTAGATAAACATCACAATTGTGTGTTGTTTTTTTCCTGAAGTAAGATTCCCCTGCGTCCTATTCTTCTGCATTTCAGAATGGCAGCACAACTGAAAGGTTAGTTTGAGCTGCGCCCCCTACTGTACATGCATGAATTTGTATTTTATTTTGCATTTACACTTTAGGTGTGAAAGGGCCTAATTGAAAATTTTAAATTCAACTCATGAATTGAAAGGAAACCAGTTCTTAAAGGGATAGTTCACCCAAAAATGAAAATTATGCAGTAAGTATTCACCCTCATGTTGTTCCAACCCCGTAAGACTTTCGTTCATCTTTGGAACACAAATTAAAATATTTTTGATTAAATCTGAGAGCTGGATCACCCGAGGCCCACAGAGAAGAAAACGAATAGTTGAGTAAAATCTTTTTTTTTTTCTTTTTTTTTTGCGCACAAAAAATATTCTCGTCGCTTGATAAACTTAAGATTGAGCCACGGTAGTCACTTGGACTATTTTAACAATGTTTTTAATAACTTTTCTGGGCCGGCAAGTTTCAATCCCATAGAAGTCTATAGGAGAGCTCTCAGATTTAATCAAAAATATCTTAATTTGTGTTCCGAAGATGAACGAAAGTCTCACAGGGTTGGAACAACATGAGGGTGAGTAATTATTGACAGAATTTTCATTTTTGGGTAAACTATCCCTTTAAATTCAAAATTTTACTGAACATGCTACAGAATGGGTGACAGTGTGAAGAGAGGACATTGTGTTCATAACAAGACTTGGGCCCTTGCCAGAGATTTATCATTAGGGAAATATTGCTAAGCCTGTGGGTTGCAGACATGAGAAGCTTCTGTCACTATTTGCTTGTTAAACCAAGCCAGATCTGTGGTAGGGGGCCACTGATGCCAAATTAAAACTCTCTTTCTCTGCCTCTTTCATTTTGGATCATTCTTAGATATGAGACAACAGTCCTACGGTTGCATTAAAGAAATAACATTAATTTTAACATTTGCAGCAACGTTTGTCTGAACTAACACAAGAGGTCTGGAAATAACAAGTATGATGAATACATTGTAAATGGGACTCTGACTATTTAGGCAGCTGGTCAAATGCACTGGTGAATCAGGAAATTAATTCTGATGTTCTGAACTGAAGGCAACTCTATTTTTGCCCAATAACAGAGACTCTGGCCACAGTCCCACAGCAGACATGCTCCAGAACCAGGGTCAAATGTGTTCATGTGGGATTTCTCATTAGACTAGATTTAATAAGACTTCACTAAAATATAGCAAAAAAAAAGAGCTAATGGTTTCTATATTTTTAATGGTTTCTATATTAGTTATTTTAACAAGAAAAAATGCTTCAGTAAATTACATTATCATAGTATATTTATAAAATACATTTACTGTAAAATACTGTTACAAATCTGTTTTATGCAAGTTCAATATATGAATTACTTTTCATTTAACAATTACGGAAAATTTAGAAGTCAATTTGCACTGTCATTATTAGTACATTTCAGGTAGGTTTGTATGTTAATATTATATAATTTAATGATGTATACAATAATGAACTGTAAAATCCTAGTCTCGCGTAGCCCGACTGTCAGACTGACGGCAGAAGGTCTGGACTCCATAGCAGCTTCCATTGGCCATAAACCACAGAGACAATGTGACTGACATGTAAAGCAACCAATCAAAGTTTGTTTTGTTCAGCATCTTGTGTAGGGCCTTGAAAATGTAACGCCAATTTCCCTACAATAACAGACCGGCGTGTAAAACTCTTGGACGTATTTTAAAGCATACGTTTGGAAATAGAGCATTTAGTTGATCCTGAAATTGTCATGCGCTTATTGTCATGACAGCATTCTTTTTCCATGAGGTGGTTTGGCGTAACCGCAGATTTGTTTCCAGGTGGACTGTTAAAGAATGCGACACACAAGTCTCCCAGAAATCCTGTAGAATTCAACCAATCAGATGACGACTCTGAAACTCCCAATTCTGTGTGCCATATGCATCAGATGTTCAGCTAACGGTCTGTGAGCATGACGTCTGAGGCTGAGACTACCAAATGCCAGATCCTAATACCTGAAACAGTGTCACTGTGTAGTTAACATAAAAGTTCTGACAACCAGCTCTGTTAGTGTTTCAATGTAAATTGCTGGCAAATATTTTTTGTAGTTTATAACATCAGATGCTGCAGAGAGACATACTATGGAAGCTTGTTTCCACCACAGAATAAAAAACAAATGCGTGACATAAAGTCTCAATTGCAAGTTATAAAGTCAGAATTGCGTGATATAAAGTTGCAATTGTGTGTTTTATAGTAGAATTGCATGAAATAAAGTCGCAATTGCGTGTTATAAAGTCAGAATTGTGAGATATAAAATCTCAGTTGTGAGAAATAAAGAAATCTGACCTTTTCTCTCACAATTCAGACTTTATAACACGCAATTGGGAGATATAAAGTCAGAATTGCATGATATAAAGTCGCAATTGCCTGTTATAAAGTCAGAATTGTGAGAGAAAAAAAAATATTTTTTCCTTATAACTGGACTTTATAACTCAGCTTTATCTCACAATTCTGAGAAAAGATGTCAGAATTGCGAGATATAAAATCACAATTGCAAGTTAAAAAGTCAGAATTGTTTATTAATAGTTAATAGTTTATTTCTCTCAATTGTGAGTTTATATCTCGCAATTCTGACTTTATAACACACAAAATGCGACTTTATATCACTTATATACAGAATTGTGAGATAAAAAGTCGCACTTATCTTTTAAAATGTTTTATTCTGTGCCAGAAACAAGCTGCATAGACATACAACGACATATTACACGGCTCTCTGGAATGCTTGATTCTGATTGGTCAATCACAGTCTTTTGATCATCATGTACAGTAAAGTCTGATTCATTTGAAAAGCACAAGAAGTCAAAACAGTATGAAGATTTGTATCGTATTTGGAGGACGCTCTGGTCTCGGAATAATACGTTTATCAGTGGATCATCAGCATGTTGGCTTTTCAGATATAATTATTTATGATCTTGTTTCTAATGTTGTGTTCTATTCATGCTGAAATCAGAAAGTGCTACAGTAAATGGGTATAATGCCTGTTGTTCCTTTGAGGTTACTTATCAAGCAATGCTAAATTGTTTGAGCAGCTAAATATACAAAGTAATATCATGATAAACATCAGCTTTGCAAGTCAATGAGTAGTCTGTGAAATTGTGATTTGGGGAAAATATCTCATTTCAACTTTGAATGTACTATCTTGATTTCCACCGGTGAGAGCAACATCCGCTTTGTATATCTGAGGCCTTGAATCCCACTGAGAGCTTTGACTGCCCCCTTCAGAGAGAGCCCTCCATGTTCTGTGACCTTCAAATTAAACAGTTGCTATAACATTCTGATCTCTCTCTCTCTCTCTATCTGTGTGGGCATCTGAGGAGTGTGTGAGCGTCTGAGTGAGTTGCGGCGTGTTTGAGTGAGTTGTTACTTTTTTTCCTTTTTCCTTAATTTTGTTTAGATATTTGGTTTAGTGTATATTGGATCACCTAAGGATGGAAAAAATGGGGACAAATTCAGATGGTTGTGCTCCTTTAACTGCTCAACATGAGTGCAAATGTTTACCTGATGAGTCCATAACAGTTGAGGACTGTCTAATTGCGATCAGCAGCAAAGTTAGTGCTTGTAACATTGTGTCTGCATCAAGGATGAACAAGGCTGTTGTTGTCTTTTTGAGAGAAGTCTCTTTGGTTCAGAATTTAGCTAAATTTAGTTTATCCGTTAGATATACTTTTTTTAATCAGTGTTGCCGTTGTCGAATCCTTCTAAATGTGCCCCCATTCATTTCTAAAGATTCACTTGAGCAATTTTTAGGACGCTATGGTAAACTAGTGGGGCCGATTAAAATGATCCCTTTAGGATTCAAAAATCCAGAACTCAAACATGTGATGTCATTTAGATGTCAGACTTTCATGATCCTGAACGCTGAATTTCATTCTTTGAATTTCAATTGCCTTCTGCTCCAGTAAATAATGAAGGTGAAAAAAATAACAGTGACAGAATTGATCAGGGAATTGAAGCATCTTCTCTCTCTAAAGATGGAGAATGTGCTAACGAGCTGAACGAGCATGTTGACGATTTGGTGCATTCTTCTATGAATACCGTTGTTAGTGTAAATGACAGCACAGTGCGGACTGAATTAGAGCGCGCTAGTGCAGATCCCGCCGGCGCAATCGGTGAACCGGAGCGACCAGTAGAGCGGGCTGAACTCGTGATGCCTGGCTGCCTGGATGCCCACACATCGGTCAGTCGATTCGCAGGCATCACCTGAGATTTAGCCTGTCTCAGGGCGATGCTGGTATGTTGATGGAAGGAAGTGAAGTTCAGTCAATGGATTCTGATAGCAGAAACTAGATAACTTCTGATATAGCAGAAAATCTTAATGCAAATTCTCAGGGAAGTTCTGCAGAGAATAGTCACACTCTTAAATTAAAACATCCCTATTATACAGTTCGCCAAATTAATGATTTTCTAGACAATACCTTTAACCAGCGAAGACCAAAACTTAAAACAAAAACTTCCCAGATTTACGACTTTTTGTTGATTCATGTACAATGGCAATAAGAAAGGCAACACTGGAGGAGCTTGATCAGCCTAAACGCTACAGGCCCAAAAAACATATGAGCACTGTTAAAAAAAAAAGATTAAAAGCTTGTTTTAAGGACTATATTTGGGGTCATGATTGTCAGTTTATTTTTTTGGGTCCTAGCATTATCTTTTCCATGGCATTCATAAATATTGGATCTTTTAACATCAATGGATGTTGGGACACAACAAAGAGACTTGCTCTGTTTAATTATTTACAATTAAAAAAGGCAGACATTATTATGCCACAAGAGACTCATTCTGACTTACAGAATCAGACACAGTGGAATTGTGATTGGAAGGGAAATATTTTAATGAACCACGGGACTAATCTTAGTGCTGGTGTTGCTATACTTTTTTCTCTATGTGTCTGTAATCAACCAGTTATGTTTGAGATAATACCTAGTCGACTTTTAAGAGCAGATATTTTGGTTGGACAAATAAGGTTTTCTTTTTTTTTATGTATATGCTTTAATGTTAGACAATTTTTTTTTTTTAAGTTGTCAGATGCCTTGTCTCAGTGCCCACAGGATAATGTTGTGGTAGTAGGAGGTGATTGTAACCACTATAAACCCTGATTTAGACAGAAATCATGATGAACCTCACTCAAGTTCTGCAGAAGTTTTAAAAAATGTTATTGGTTATCATGATTTTGTTGATTTATGGAGAGATCGTTTTCCTGGGATTAAACAGTATACCTGGTTAAAAGCTAACTCAAATTCTTTGTCTGGAGCGAGACTTGACCGATTTTACGTTGCTAAGAGAGTAGTGGTAGGTTTTATAACAGTCTAATAGTACCATCTTTTCTATCTGACCACCATTATCTCCGTAGCTGTTTCTGTCCTTTCCTCTAACATTCACAAATCACACTGGCACTTTAACAAAAGATTATTACAGGATAACTCTTTTGTTCACTCTTTTGGCCTTTTTTGGCAATCTTGGAGAGAGGAGAGATGTAGTTTTCCTTTATTAAGTCAGTGGTGGGACATAGGCAAAGTGCATATTAAGTTGTTTTGCCAACAATATACTGCCCATAACACCAGAACTCTCAAAGAAAAAAATGAGATCACTTGAAGAAGACATTCTGAGACAAAGTATCCATGGTGACTCTGCTGATTCCATTGAGAGGAATAAATTCCTTCTAAAGACTTTGTTGGAAGGGCAAGGAAAAACAGCCCTCTTAAGGACCAGATATTCTCAACTCAATGAAATGGATGCTCCCTCTGCATTCTTCTTCAGTCTTGAAAAAAACCCAAGAAAACATAAGTATTTCCATACACTGAATTTACCACAAGGTGGTGTGACAACTGACCAGCAGGGAATTATGCACTTTCCTTTTATGAGGACCTCTACTGTGCTGAACCATGTGATAGATCAGCAGGAGAACAACTTCTATGTGATCTACCACAGTCATCGGAGGAAGATCAACATATCATTGAGAACCGTATATCCTTTGCTGAACTTTCTCTTGCCATCCAGGAGCTGAACCCTGGGAAGTCACCTGGTCTGGATGGTCTTTCAGTGGAATTTTATCGTGCCTGCTGGAATTTGATTGGAGAGGACTTGTATACAGTCTTTCTGGAAAGTTTTAACCGAGGGAATTTTCCACTGAGTTGTCGGAGGGCAATTGTAACATTGATTCCAAAAAAACGAGATCTTGGGTTCCTTAAGAACTGGCGACCTGTGTCACTGATCTAAGTTGATTTTAAAATGTTACCTAAAACATTAACTAATAGACTTAAAAAATATATGACAAATGTAATCCATGAGGATCAGTCATTTTGTGTCCCTAAACATACAATTTTTGATAATCTTTTTCTCGTAAGAGACATTATTACAGTTGCACAAAGACACAAATTGGACATTGGATTCCTCTCCTTGGATCAGGAAAAAGCTTTCGACGGCGTGGACCATCATTATTTGTTCAAGACCCTTCAAGCTTTTGGTTTTGGTAAATATTTTATTTCACTTGTCAAGCTACTGTACAGTGACATTTACAGTATGATACGAATGAATGGGTCTTTAACTAGGCCTTTCTCTGTGACCAGGGGAATAAGACAAGGATGTCCTCTGTCTGGTCTTCTGTACTCTATTTCTATTGAACCTCTGCTAGTTATGCTGAAGTTGGGATACATGTGCATCCTTGCTGTTGGGAGACTGGGTGGATATAGGACCACCTCGGTTGCCACAACAGTGTAAATGGGTTCAAGATGGATTTAAAGTACTTGGTGTTTTTTTTTTTTTTTTTTTTTTTTGGGACAGCCCAATACACTGATAAGAATTAGGAGGAATTAGCAAATTGGGTGATCGGCAGATTACAGAAATGGCGATGGCTTCTCCCACAGCACTTTTTCAGAGGGAGGTGCTTGATTAATAATAATCTGGCTGCCTCAATGCTATGGCACAGAGTAACTGTTTTAAATCCTCCTACGGAATTGCTTATTACCATTAAAAAAGCTTTTGTGGATTTCTTTTGGAATGGTTACCATTGGTTACCATTGCTGAAAAGCTTTATGAAGATGAATATTTCATTTTTCAGCACGACCTGGCACCTGCTCACAGTGCCAAAACCACTGGTAAATGGTTTACTGACCATGGTATTACTGTGCTCAATTGGCCTGCCAACTCTCCTGACCTGAACCCCATAGAGAATCTGTGGGATATTGTGAAGAGAAAGTTGAGAGACGCAAGACCCAACACTCTGGATGAGCTTAAGGCCGCTATCGAAGCATCCTGGGCCTCCATAACACCTCAGCAGTGCCACAGGCTGATTGCCTCCATGCCACGCCGCAATTTCTTTCTGTGTCTTACCCTCTTGCTTGAGGGTGTCAATGATGGCCTTCTGGACAGCAGTCGGGTCGGCAGTCTTACCCATGATTGCACTTTTGAGTAATGAAACAGGCTGGGAGTTTTTAAAAGCCCCAGGAATTTTTTGCAGGTGTTTAGAGTTAATTAGTTGATTCAGATGATTAGGTTAATAGCTCGTTTAGAGAACCTTTTCATGATATGCTAATTTTTTCAGATAGGAATTTTGAGTTTTCATGAGCTGTATGCCAAAATCATCAGTATTAAAACAATAAAAGACTTGAAATATTTCAGTTGGTGTGCAATGAATCTAAAATATATGAAAGTTTAATTTTTATCATTACATTATGGAAAATAATGAACTTTATCACAATATGCTATTTTTTTTAGAAGGACCTGTAAATATAGAAGGTCATGGCAACAACAATGTGTTCTTGCCAATTTTTTAATTGGCCAAGCTAAGTTAGCCATTTTGAAATTCCACCAGTGTAAAAATGCAGGAAAAGAAGTTGATATGGTAGCTATGTTTAAGTCTTTAATAGAATCTCGAGTGACCATTGAGTATACGTATTACAAATACACTGATAATGTTGCTTTGTTTGAATGGAGATGGGGTGTGAGAGAGGCACTGGTGACTGTGAGTACGGAAGTTTATTTTTTGATTGGTAAAATGTTTGTTATTTGTTTAATTGTTTTGAAAATGTATTTTGTTTATAAATTGTTTTAAACCCTTAATTGTTTTAAATAAAAGGGGGTTAAAGTCTCTCTCTCTCACACACACACACACACACACACACACACACTGTAATCGCTGTCCTTTTGAGAAACGTATCATCATCAAAGAGAAACATTTAGACTTTCTTGCTCGGGTTGGGTCTATCCTTGTGAATACTGCTGCCTTACACTCTGTGATCTCTTCAATTCTTTATTTAATAGAGGCCAATTGTTTGTGTTCCATAAATGAGACAATGAATTATTGAGAGATCAAAGTACAATGAGGTTCCTTTCAGAGTGGAAATTGAGTGCTTAGCATATTGACATTTATCATGAATAACGTCATTCTCAACACTCACAGTTAGTAATTAGTTTCTTCCCATTTTTCATTATTTTATCTCATTAATATTACATGCAGAAGGCATTATAGTAACTTTACACACAATCAGATTCACCTTTTGAAAACAACTGGAATTTCTTTTTTATATACAGGTGCTGGCCATATAATTAGAATATCATCAAAAAGTTGATTTATTTCAGTAATTCCATTCAAAAAGTGAAACTTGGATATTATATTCATTCATTACACACATACTGATATATTTCAAATGTTTATTTAATTTAATTGTGATGATTAAAACTGACAACTAATGAAAATCCCAAATTCAGTATCTCAGAAAATTGGAATATTACTTAAGACCAATACAAAAAAAAAAGGATTTTTAGAAATGTTGGCCAACTGAAAAGTATGAACATGAAAAGTATGATCATGTACAGCACTCAATACTTAGTTGGGGCTCCTTTTGCCTGAATTACTGCAGCAATGCGGCGTGGCATGGAGTCAATCAGTCTGTGGCACTGCTCAGGTGTTATGAGAGCCCAGGTTGCTCTGATAGTGGCCTTCAGCTCTTCTGCATTGTTGGGTCTGGTGTATCGCATCTTCCTCTTCACAATACCCCATAGATTTTCTAAAGGGTTAAGGTCAGGCGAGTTTGCTGGCCAATTGAGAACAGGGATACCATGGTCCTTAAACCAGGTACTGGTAGCTTTGGCATTGTGTGGTGCCAAGTCCAAGTTGGAAAATGAAATCTGCATCTCCATAAAGTTGGTCAGCAGCAGGAAGCATGATGTGCTCTAAAACTTCCTGGTAGACGGCTGCGTTGATCTTGGACCTCAGAAAACACAGTGGACCAACACCAGCAGATGACATTTACATTTACTCATTTACTCATTTAGCAGACGCTTTTATCCAAAGCGACTTACAAGTGAGAACAATAGAAGCAGTTAAACTAACAGTAGGACAACAATGCGTGCTATGACCCCTCTCAGTTTAATTTAGTGCATTTTTTTTATTAAATAGTAGAATAGAAGAGAAGAGAAAGTGTTAGTATTACTGAATCAAGTGCTGCCGAAAAAGATACGTCTTCAGCAGTTTCTTGAAAGTGGCTACTGACTCAGAAGCTCTGGTTGAGTTAGGCAGATCATTCCACCAACAAGGAACAGTCATGGTAAAGGTCAGAGAAAGAGATTTTGTGCCTCTTTGAGATGGTACCACAAGACGACATTCGCTAGCAGAGCGTAAGTTTCTGGATGGCACATAAGTCTGAAGTAATGAGTTTAGGTAAGAGGGAGCAGTGCCAGTGGTTGTTCTGTAGGCAAACGTCAGTGCCTTGAATTTAATGCGAGCGGCAACTTGCAACAAGTGCAATTTTGTGAGGAGAGGAGTGACGTGTGCTCTCTTTGGCTCATTAAAGACCACTCTGGCTGCAGCATTCTGGATCAATTGTAGAGGTTTGACAGAGCAAGCTGGAAGACCAGCCAGGAGAGCATTACAATAGTCCAGTCTGAATAGAACAAGTGCTTGGACAAGGAGTTGTAGCATGCTCTGTAAGGAAGGGCCTGATCCTCCTAATGTTGTGCAAGGCAAATCTGCAGGACCGGGCAGTTCTAGCAATGTGGTCTGTGAAGTTCAACTGATCATCAATTACAACCCCAAGGTTCCTAGCTGACCTTGATGGAGTTATGGATGATGAGCCTAGCTGAATGGAGAAGTTGTGATGAAGTTTTGGGTTGGCCGGGACCAAAAGTAGCTCTGTCTTCGCAAGGTTTAGTTGAAGGTGGTGGTCCTTCATCCAGCCAGAAATGTCTGTCAGGCAGGCTGAGATACGAGCAGCGACCGTCGGATCGTCAGGCTGGAATGAGAGGTAGAGTTGCGTGTCATCAGCGTAGCAATGATAGGAAAAGCCATGTTTCTGAATGACAGATCCTAGTGATGTCATGTAGATGGAGAAGAGGAGTGGTCCAAGCACTGAGCCCTGAGGCACCCTAGTAGCTAGATGTTGGGTCTTCGATACCACACCTCTCCACGACACCCTAAAGGACCTACCTGAGAGGTAAGACTCGAACCATTAGAGTGCAGTTCCTGAGATGCCCTTCATCTTTAGGATTGACAGGAGGATCTGGTGGTTAACTGTGTCAAAAGCAGCAGACCGATCCAGCAGGATGAGAACTGAGGATTTGGAAGCTGCTCTTGCCAGTCTCGGAGCTTCAATTACTTAGAGCAGGGCAGTCTCAGTTGAGTGTCCGCTTTTGAAACCAGACTGATTGTTGTCCAAGAGGTTGTTCTGTGTAAGAAAGGAGGGCATCTGGTTGAAAACAACTCGTTCAAGTGTTTTTGCGACAAATGGAAGAAGAGATACCGGTCTGTAACTTGTTAGATGTGCTGGATTTAGATTGGGTTTCTTAAGCAGTGGGGTTACTCGAGCCTGCTTAAAAGCTGTGGGAAAGGTACCAGTGTGAAGAGAGGTGTTTATGATGGCCGTGAGTGTGGGTACAACTGAGGAAGAAATGGCTTGAAGTAGATTAGTGAGGATAGGATCAAGCGGACAGGTGGTAGGGCGATTGGAAAGGAGGAGTTTAGAGACTTCCGCATCTGAAAGTAGAGAGAAGGAGGGTAGAATGTGTGTGTTTGCTGGTAAAATGTGTGTGTCAGTTTGTGGATTGGTAAATTGGCCGCTGATGGTGGTTGTTTTATCTATGAAGAATGTGGCAAAATCGTCAGCTGTTAGGGTTGATGAAGGAGGAGGAGGGTTGAGAAGAGAGGAGAAGGTTTTGAAAAGCATGCGAGAGTCAGAAGAATTGATAATTTTGTCGTGATAGTAAGCCATTTTAGCAGTAGAGATATTAGCAGAGAAGGAAGAGAGGAGGGATTGATAAAGACCCAGGTCTGTCGGATCTTTCGATTTGCACCACTTCCTCTCTGCACCCCTGAGTTTAGTACGATGTTCGCGGAGAATATCAGATAACCAGGGGGCAGAGGGTGTGGCGCGGGCTGGCCTAGAGGAACGGGGGCAGAAGTTGTCCAAGCAGGATGTTAAAGTGGAGAAAAGAGTATCAGTTGCACTGTTAGTATCTAGTATTGAGAGCTGATCAGGTGGAGGAAGTGTGGATGAGACCAAAGAGGATAGGTGAGAGGGTGAAAGTGAGCGTAGGTTCCGTCGAAAGGTGACCTGTGGAGGAGTGTGTGTTGTGTTCTGAGGCAGGTTGAGGTTGAGATTGAGGAGGAAGTGATCTGAGGTGTGCAGTGGAGTGACCAGTGTACTGTCCGTGGAGCAGTAGTGTGTGTAGATAAGGTCCAATTGGTTATCTGATTTGTGAGTAGCCACAGTAGATACTCGTTTGAGGTCGAATGAGGCAAGCAGGGTGTGGAAATCGGCAGCCTGAGGTTTTTCTAGGTGGATGTTGAAGTCTCCAAGAATTACGAGAGGAGTACCATCTTCAGGGAAGGATGAGAGTAGCACATCAAGCTCCTCCAAGAAACTGCCAAGTTGACCTGGGGGACGATATACAACTACAAAATGGATTTTAATAGGACTAGTGATGGTAATTGAATGTGATTCAAATGAGCTGTTGTCACACAGAGGTGGTAAAGGATCAAATTTCCAGTCATTTGAGATGAGCAGACCAGTACCACCACCCCTTCCGGTCAGACGGGGGGTGTGTGAGAAAGTGAAATTAGTGGAGAGGGCAGCAGGTGTTACAGTGTCCTCTGGTCTCAGTCAGGGCCAATAGACTGAGACTTGAATGACTTGAAAAAGATGTAATGAAATCAGCTTTGTTAACAGCGGACTGGCAGTTCCAGAGACCAATAGGAAAAGAGAATAAAGTATTAGAAGACACCGGAAGGGTACAGAGATTGTTAGGATTGTACCGCCTCCGACGTGTGACATTTGATTTACGTATGTTAGTAATAGTAGGGATTTGAAAACACATAGTGTAAAGGAGCTCACAAGCAGAAAGATCCGACGAAAAGTTTGTAGAAGAGAAAGGACACAGCAATAAATAATAAACAATAAACATCTAAATAAATAATAAACATATTTGGGGTGCCAAGATGACATGGCACCCCAAACCATCACTGACTGTGGAAACTTTACACTGGACTTCAAGCAACATGGATTCTGTGCCTCTCCTCTCTTCCTCCAGACTTTGGGACCTTGATTTCCAAAGGAAATGCAAAATTTACTTTCATCAGAGAACATAACTTTGGACCACTCAGCAGCAGTCCAGTCCTTTTTGTCTTTAGCCCAGGTGAGACGCTTCTGACGCTGTCTTGTTCAAGATTGGCTTGACACAAGGAATGCGACAGCTGAAACCCATGTCTTGCATACGTCTGTGCATGGTGGCTCTTGAAGCACTGACTCCAGCTGCAGTCCACTCTTTGTGAATCTCCCCCACATTTTTTAATAGGTTTTGTTTCACAATCCTCTCCAGGGTGCGGTTATCCCTATTGCTTGTACACTTTTTTCTACCACATCTTTTCCTTCCCTTCGCCTCTCTATTAATATGCTTGGACATAGAGCTCTGTGAACAGCCAGCCTCTTTAGCAATGACCTTTTGTGTCTTGCCCTCCTTGTGCAAGATGTCAGTGATCGTCATTTGGACAGCTGTCAAGTCAGCATGATTTGTGACTACAGAACTTTGTGTAGCATACAGAACTAGACTGAGAGACCATTTAAAGGCCTTTGCAGGTGTTTTAAGTTAATTAGCTGATTAGAGTGTGGCACCAGGTGTCTTCAATATTGAACCTTTTCACAATTTGGGGTTTTCATTAGTAGTCAGTTATAATCATCAAAATTAAAAGGAATGAACACTTGAAATATATCAGTCTGTGTGTAATGAATGAATATCGTCGCTGCCCGATGAAACTCACGTATGTCCAAAACGGTTACTTTTCAGGAAGTGAAAAAAACCCCGTAATTTCAAAAGCAGTTGAACGTAGCTTTGCATACTTGGTACGGCATCTTTAAATGTAACCATATTCTTGCCAGTGTAATGATATAATCCACATTTGACCAAAATCGAGTTTAAATGGACATACGTGCATATTTTACAGTAACGGTGGTCGATACGCGTTCTTGACCAAGTCGCGTTTCATATTGATAGATGAATAGGCTACGCTCAGTTTATTAGCCTACGTCTCAGACGTTTGACGTTTGAAACAAACGTTTGCTGATACTTTACCTCACAGTGTTATTCGGCTATCCAATGCTGAGCTTCCAGAGACGCTTAAGATGAAACTTCATGAGACCGGCGAGATACCTCCACAGGGTGGGAGATACGCAGCTTGATTGACAGCTTTGACACCAAATGGATATACGTGAAAATCAGATGACATGATTTCACAAATTTTCATTGGTCATTTAGATAACGTGAAGCATACTGTATACGGAAATGAACCTGGACATTCTATCCGTCGAAAAATCTCAAAATCGGCAAAATGGACATACACAGTTTTCATCGGACAGCGACAATATAATATCCAAATTTCACTTTTTGAATGGAATTACTGAAATAAATCAACTTTTTGATGATATTCTAATTATGACCAGCACCTGTATTTTGCTAGCAGTGAGATCATTTCTAGCATTCAAAGGTTTGGGGTCAATAATAAGAAAGAAGTCTTTAAAATAATAAGTCTTTAAAATCAATTCTGAATCATTCTATTTTACTGATTTGTTGCTCAAGAAATATTTCTTATTTTCAATGTTGAAAATAGTCTTAATATTTTGGGGAAAAATACTTTTATCACAGTATTTATTCAAAGAACAGTATTTATTTGATTCGCTGTTACTGCTGCTCCCAAAAATCTATTTATTAAAATATACAACGTTTCAACCCAAAGGTAAAGATCGGCCTGACAAAACATCGGGTTGAAACATCGGTTGTATATTTTAATAAATGGATTTTTGGGAGCAGAAGTGGCAGTGGGACGATTTTTGTTTATTCTTTAGTGAAGTGCTTTATCTGATCATGCACCTGCCTAACGTTTTTGGATGTGCGCATATTATTATTTTCTTATTTCAATAGTAGCCTTCAGATCAAGGCATTTACTGGACCAAACTGCAAATCTAAGATTGGAAAAGAGGTATCCAAGATGAGTCAGATGCTCCAATATTTCTCCAGTTATGATATTTCCAGCATTTTCCTGTGTTTAGAAGGGTCAGGAGAAGATTTTAAGGGGATGAGGCATCCAGACAGCAGCCCAGTACTGGGCCCAAGTCCTTCCTCTATCCCACTTCAAGTGCTATTCTGGAAATTGTCGGTCTGTGGGGGCAGATGACTGCCAGAAATCTTTTGTTAGGATTTTGAGGATGTTTACTATTTTTCCCACCCACCTATAAATGCTCTTTGTCCCACTAATACTCCGATTTGCTGGTGTTTTGCAGCCTTGTTTGTGAGGCAAATCCCTTCTTTTGTTGGGGAATCCAGCACAGATGGCAGATAGTGTTTGTACTGGTTCACTGAAAGCCATGTCACATATTTTCAGTGTGTTTTTAGAAGTCTGACCCAATGAATGAGTCCAAAGTGAATGACATAAATCAGCAGGGCATCTCACAACGGTGAAGGTGTGGAAGAGAAGATGATAAATCAGGTCCACCGATAAGTGGGGTCAACTTAAAGTAAGTAAACCTATAGCTATTGATTATCGGTTGTTATAAACCCAGATATTCCATACTGATGAATCCTTAGAATATTGAGAAGGGATGGGCAAATAAGGTCCTGCAGACTTTATCTCCATCTATAGAAAGTCAGCAAATTCTGTTGTGACGGTAAAAGTCAGTAATTTGGATTTATTTTCATTTATTTATTTTTTTAACCACCTTTTTGCTTAGACCAACAAGAAAATCCATATCCAAGAAAAAAGCCATATAACCCAGGATATATCTGGCCTGTATAAAACCGCATTAATCCACACACCTGCTCTCTCTCTCTTTCTCTGTGGAGGATCTAAACGGAGACTGGCAGCTGGTGAGTCATGCCGAACTCAAACTACTTTACCTGTTAAAGGCCTCAAGGGTTTAGCGAGTCCATGCTAGAGACAAAGAAAATGATTTTACCATATCAGATCCACCTGCCTCCTCCTGAGAAGATAGATGTTCTTTCGTTTTCTCTATATCTTTCTCTCCCTCCTACCTGCAGAGGTACAAAGTTGTGAAGTTGTGTTGCCTCAGCCACATCTTTCTTTCTCAGCCCCTTTTCTCCTCTGCCATCCTACACAAAATATACAGTAAATTGTTGATAGAAACCATATTTAAACTCATATTCTTAAGCTGAATACTTATTCATAACTAGTGCTGCACGATTAATCATATAGCAAGCACAATGTCAAGCCTATGCGATTATATGACAAAATAAATGCATGTGTGAACATGACCAGTGGTGTAGTCAACGTGATACGCAGGTATACGCCGTATACCCACTAGAAAATGTCAAGGATTTCCGTATACCCACTAGGAAATGTCAAAGATCTCCGTATACCCACTTTAAAAAGCGTGAGGATTCGTATCAACATCGTTTTGTGAAAGAACTTTCATTCATAAATTCACCCCGCCGTGACGTCGGTGTTTCCGCAGCGACACGGATCGAATCGCGGAATCGAGCAACAAATGTAACTTAGCCTACTGTAAAGCGGAACGTCACGCAATTTGGCCATTTTTGAATGAATAAATCAAAAGTAATGATACAATTAATCAAATCTCGATATGTACTAAGTGTCTATGAATATTAAAGCTCAAAAAGACTGCTATTGAAATAAACTCTGAATGTTCTGCGTGTTTCTGTGAATGAGCGCTCAATGTGTGCTCTACTACACACTGACGCGCGCGTGCACTCATGGTCTTTTCAGCGTCTATGAGGAGGACATGCACACATTTGAACTTCTTCATTGCAGAGCTTTTATGAGAGTCACTTCACAAGAATTTTACCATTTCATTTGATAAAACTATGGTCATTCATTCATATCATATACACACTCACAAACTTTAAAGTCTTCATGACAACCTGTCAAAATCATATATCACAGTATAGCCTACTCACTACAAAAAACTAGACTACACCACTGAACATGACAACCCATTCTCTCTGAGAGCTGTTAGTCTATTTTTTTTACACCGCTAATAAAAATAAGACCAGTCAGTTTCAGTTTAGGCAGTGGCAGGTGTGGAAGATGATGCCGATCAGACGGACACTGAACTGGTGGCCAGAAAAAATTATACCTCTGTTAAATGGCGATATTTTGGCAGACACTGAGCAGAGAGAGCAGGGCTGCCAACTCTCACTCATTCATCGTGAGACTCACGCAATTGACACTTTTCACACGCTCCCACGCCACACATCCATTTTCTCACGCAGAGAAAAATCGCGAAGCAAAGAGGACACTGACACCGACAGACTAGACAGAGCAGGTTACTTTTGATATGGAACAAATCATCAGCTCTCAGATTCTGTCAATTTTATTACGAAATTCAAACAATAGCGTTTTGGCGCTTGTAAATGTGACGTGATCGTGAACCGAACATCTCTTACTCTTTACTAGCCTTGTTAGTAAATAAACACGAATGAATAATAGCTGTGTTGAAAGATAAAGTACAACTTACCGAAATGTTTATGCCTCATAGATAATATCACTGTTCAAAGAAGTTGCAAGAGATGTTAAACACCAAAATAAATAAATAGTAGCCTACGGTAGCTGAAAAATCACAATAAAGTTCTTTACATTCAGCTCTTATTCCTCAAGTCCCTAGTGAGAGTTCATCTCGGATGTAGCATTCGAGAGCTGATGTGACTCAGGCAATTGCCAGCTCAATTTAGAGCTTGAATGATCTCAGTCAGTTTACCTTTGATACAAGCATTTTCAAAGCATCTGTGTCTCGTACACCGGTCCTTCTTGTCCTCCACAACTACACAGACCTTTGCCAAGCAAGAAATAGCCAAGGGGAGGTGACAAAAGCACGCTGAGGAGCTAACAAATAATGGGAACTGTAAGAGCTGCTGGATACAGAAGAGGAAAGTGTGTTTAGTGGCTGTGCATATCTAAAAATAATAAGGTAGCAAAAGGGGGATTTCACAGCGATCCCATAAAAGAATCATTTTTGGCTCCCCAAAGAACCTTTCAGCGAGCAGTTCTAACAAAGGACCTTGTTTTTCTTAGTGTGAGACATATTTTTAATAATCTAAAGAAACTTTTTTCACTATGAAGAAATCATTGTACAATGGAAAGGTTCCAATGATGGTAAAGCTTCTTGACTGAATTGAAATTCTTTAGAAGGTGTTCCTTTCAAATGAATCTGTTACAGCAAAGAAAAGTTGGAGAAAAAAAGAAAGAGAAAATAAAAAGCTTGTGCATTGCAGTGCTCAGCAATAGTAGTATAATTATATGATTTATAAATAGTGTGCCATGATAGCTTTTGGTGAGGAACAAAACTGAAGTTTTGGTAGTTTTTGCCGAATATCTTCCCCACCTTCATGGCTTTTAAATCTCGTGCAAAAGATTCATTCAAACTTGTGTGTTGCAATTAGTAACAAAACACCTGAGAGCCAATGTGACATCACTAACTTCAAAATGAGAATGTGTTTTAAACAATATTAGGGTGGAAGGGAAGTTTTTCAAGGATATTCAAGTAATAATTATTTAAATGTCCCACATAGAGCTATTGTATGGATTTCTAAAGGCTAAGAACAAATAGAATGAACTACTTTTATGGAACTCATGCAAAATGTAGAGAAAATCATACAGGTTTTAAACAGCATAACAGTGAGTAAAAGTTTAAAAGACCGCACCAGAGCTTCCTTCATTTGAAAAATGATTGATAAAACTAAAGTTTGATTTGTTAATGCATTAGGTATCATGAACTAACAGTGAATATTGAACCTTACATTTACAGCAAAGAATACTCAAGTTTAATTAACATTTTTACTAATAGGCCTATATTTCAAGCTGTATAAATTAACGCTGTATATGAACAAACAATGGAAAAGTTGTTTAAAGTGCAATATCATACCTACAAACACACAAGAGGTGAAAAATTTGACATGTTTCCGAAATAAATCCTTGTAATTGATGTAAACTATAGCCTACAAGGAGCCCCAGTTGGTACATTATTATCAGAGGTGGAAAGTAACGAATTAGATTTACTCGCGTTACGTAATTGAGTCGTTTTTTTGTGTACTTCTACTTTTTAAAGTAGTTTTTAAAATCTGTACTTTTACTTTTACTGAAGTACGTTTTCTTTGAAGAATTGTACTTCGCTACATTTGAAATCATATCCGTTACTGAGTAAAAAATAATAATACAAGGGGGAAAAAAAAAAATCACACACTCCGGAAACTACTGAATTGATTGAAGGGCGGGAGAACAAACAGGCAAAAAAGGTGACGCAGACCCAGCTGAAGCTGAAAGCGAAGCGCCAAGCGAATTGTGGCCAGTATGAAAAGTAGAAAAAAAGCGTGGTTGTCCTCGAGGATAGATATCCAATTTGCAAAAAATGTGGACGCGAAGTGGCTGCAAAAAGAGGATATAGGACACCATCCCTCCTGCAGATAAAGGTAGGTCCCGATTTACGTGATGCAAAGGGAATCCCGGAATCCAGTCATGAAAATGGAATTCACATAATGCAGATGTCACGTAAAACATGCAAAATGATGGATGGATGAATACATGGAAAGTAGAACTGTGGAATAAATCCAATCGACGCATGGTCTGTGAATATTTAAGATAAGCACAAAAATACTGCATGTAAATATATAGCCTAAGGCCGGAGACACACTGGCTGCGTGGCGTGCGCGTCTCAGCTGCGTGGCGTGTCCGTTTTTATTTCGGCTCCCATGTTAACAGGTTAGAGCTTGCACACTGCCTGCGTGACACGCGCGTCAAATAGAATAGAAATAGAACCGACGCCATTTTTCACGCGACACGCAAGCGTGTTGGAAGCGTTTCCAGGCAAAATAGAATAGGAAAAGATGTTTATATGTTATTTTGTACACGAATACATATTAATAAATTACATTTTTGACAAATTTAGATATAAATATAGGCCTAATTTTAAAATAAATAAATAAATAGGCCTAATTATCAATTTTCAAATATTGCACCTGTCAATACAGAATGACATATTCTGTAGTCTATTTTGCTGTCAATACTGCTGTGCTGACAGTGTCTTTATCAGTAGGCTTTATCAGTAGGCTTTAGCAGTGTCTTTATGCTTAACACGAAGTATAGGGCTTGCACATCTATCTCCCATATGTGGAACAAGGGTGATGCGTGTCAGCAGCGCCGCGTCAGACACGCTTCTGATGTGCAAAGACACAGAAAACGCGAGAGAGGGGGTTCAGCGAAAAAATCGGCAGCAGGAAGTAGCTGCCACTGGCAGCAGGAAGTAGCGCCAATAAAACCGGACGTCAGCTGCCGCTAATAACCGGAAGTTGGAAGTGTATGCCGCTTTTAGCCAGGCAAATAAATTATATCATTATAATTATCATTATTATTTTATTATTATTATTATACATTTATTATATATATAACATTATATATAATTTTAGTACTCATTTACATAAAATACTTCTATTAGTAATTATTTTATATTATTTGATTAAAATCAAGTTACAAAGATCATAGACATAATAAAACAACAAACAAAAAGCTACACTTGAAATTATGAATTTGTACATGTATAAATGTAACTTATGAATGAGTATACATGTTTGTTAAATAATGAAATATATCCACCTTTTTCCTGGTTAGCGAATTTACCCATGATTCATTAACAAGAATGGGCTACCAATGGTTTAACAAGATTTACCATGTTTCTCGTGTTAGGGGATAACAGCTTAAAGACCCAGGACCAGATATGATGAAAGAAGACCAAGAGTCGTGAGGTTCAATCAAATAAGTAAAAATTTACTGAAGAATAGTTTGCAGTTTCATCAAGGAGGTTGCAGGCCAAAGACTCTACCGTACACAAAATCTCACACCAGTTATACCATTTCTAAGGGCATGAATGACATCAGTACATACATGTTGGCTACTTCTGATTGGCTAAGAAGACAAAGTCTAAACAATTCTACACTTATGGATAGATAGGAGGGTAAGTTGACATTAATCAAGATAATTGTCATCCGAGTCCAAGACTTGGTCCGGTGATGACCTCGGAGGTCGTAGAAATGCGTCTCTGGGTCTGTTGTTGCATATCACAAGACCTGCACAGAGCATTCAACACACACACACACACACACACACGAAAGCACAAGGGAATCACAGTTCCTCCAAAGTAGTAGAGGGCCTGAGCACAGACTACCAAAACATACTGAAACATTCCCTCCTCAGAAAGTAGTACAGATAATGTTCACTTTATTCATTAAAGAAATACACATAAAAGTACAGTTCTGTGAATCCAATCACGCAAGTCACGTAGTGTTTGACCCCTGTAACCTGCAGTAACTTGGTCAGCAGAAAACAGACTGATGAGGGTCTTCTTCAGACTTGACCTCTTCTATTAACTTATTAGCAAAGTTAGAAAGAAAGAAAGAAAGAATTTGTTAAGTTAAAGATTAGTTAGAAAAAAGAAAGAATAGTTAGATGATTAAGTAGGCTTTTAGACTGGAACTGGTGGATCAAACGAATGTTCACTCTCCAGCAGCTGACACCAATCACTGCAAAACCCTGGATGGGTGTTTTCCGAGTAAAAGCCTTGAATTTCTCCTCGTTTTCCTCTTCCAACATGACCTAAAGGATTCATAAGAAAATTGTGACATTAATATCCAAATTACCTTATTAACAGTACACATGGATGCAGCCACATGAATGACTATTCTTATTGCATTTTGTCATTAAGCACCGAGCAGTGATCACATTTTTATTCATAATGTATACACCTGGTAAGCAGTTCTTGTAAATTTCATTGCAGTGTCTGCAGTGTGGGCATCTGGTAATATTCTTGACATGTCACAGACTTCTCTCTCCAATTTGTTACACCTGAATTTTTGATTAAAAAGAGAATAATTGAAGACCATGTTGCCATACAATTAAATTTCTCAGTTACTATTTTAACCACATTTAAATCAAATGTGTAATAGAAAGTAAATACATACTGTCAAGCCAGCAGGAGTGTGCCCTCCTCCTGAATGAGTCTGTATCCACCAGACTGGTAATTTTGCATGTAACTGAAAGATCTGCAAAAAGGACAAAAGATGAGGTGAGTTAATCATAACATGAATGAAATCTAAATTAAACAAGACTTTAAAATTTAACTAATTACATTGCACATACTATGATTATGTAGGTCAGGGGCACGACACAAGATGTGCCGACACTTAGGGCAATGCCAAAATCACCTCTTTTGTTGTCGGGCATTCAAACAAAAGCAAGGAACACAATATTTTTCTAGAAAGACAAGATACATTTAATACATTTTAACTTACAACAAACATGTAAAACGCATGTGTGCTTTGTACAATGCTTATGGATGCCATTGTCCTTAAAATATATGGTATGCTTTACATGCTTTACCTGAAAGTGCTCAGGACTTGACATCACCCCAGTTGTACAGTAGGGACAACTGCCTGTCCCAGAAAAGACATCATCTTTTGTACACATGCAAAGCAAAGAGTACACATGCAGTATGTACGGTAAAATAACATACCTCAAAATAGCAACAAATTCATTCACATATAAAGGTAGAACATTTTAGAAGTCTAATTACATCTTTAACATGGGCAGGTTTTTGCATGTTCTGCTCAAATTAACTTTAGTTAGTAAGATTTAGGGAAAACATAATTGATTGGCAGTTACACAAGAGGTGTAGAACAGAGTATACACAGAGTTAGAGATAGAAAGGTAGTTCTTAAAATAACTGTTTGGTCAAAAAATGCAATAGTAATAAAACAAAAATCAATAAATGGTTGGATATCAGACAATCCCCTGAAAAATGAAATACTTACATATAAAAAGATATGGTTAGTGTTGCACGTGTATCATCAAGGCTGAGCTTGTCAATAATTCAGCATTACCTTTATTCTAATCAATAGATTAAGTTAACATGTTAATAAAAGCTAATATTTAATGGCGATGGTAATAGTAACATAGTATTTGAAGTTAATGGTAGCCCCTCACAAACCAGGACCACACGGTGCACAAGCTGCGTTTCTACAAATGATTAAATTAGCCAATTAAACTAAAGTAGGCACAGATATACTGTCTCTAACATAAAAAGTTAAAATCCAACTTACAAAACAACAATTATTTATTAATCTGATAATTCATTTACGAACTTACCGAGCCAAACACCGCCGCCATTACTGAAAATTCGCCGGCGCCACCATTGGCTGCTGTCGCTTGACTTCCAGTTACATGTGATTGGTTGGTGCTACGTTGGACGATACTGATTGGCTACCACGATTGGCAGGTCCCTCCTAATTTGGCAGGGCTTCCGGCTGTCAATGGCAGCTACTTCCTGCTGCCAGCTGCCGATTTTTTCGCTGAACCCCTACTGGAACGCGACGCAGCCACCACGCAGCTGACACGCAACAGAAACGCCACGCTTACGCCACGCAGCCAGTGTGTCCCAGGCCTAACCCTATTTGTTCTGCTGAGCTGCGTTTGTCTACTACATACCAGAGGTGGGACCAAGTCATTGTTTTGCAAGTCCCAAGTAAGTCTCAAGTCTTTGCTTTCAAGTCCCAAGTCAAGTCCCAAGTCAAGACAGACAAGTCCCAAGTCAAGACAGACAAGTCCCAAGTCAAGACAGACAAGTCCCAAGTCAAGTCTCGAGTCAAGACAGGCAAGTCCAAGTCAAGTTGCAAGTCCTCGAGTTTAAGCTTAAAGTCTTAAACAAGTCATTAGTGCTTTTTGCACAAATTAGTGTCTCAGTGTTAATTACTATAGAAAAATTAAATGTATATAATTTATATCAGGAAGGCTTTTAAAATATGTTCATGACTTGTTTAATTTCATATTTATTGCGATAACATTTTTTACTAAGGGCACCCATCTATCTCAGTTCAATTTAGGGATTTTTCTTGCGTGTGACAAAAAAAGGAAAAGGCAGTGAAAAAAAATATTTTATTGGTAACCCAGTAACAAAGGCAAAATCATTTAATAGAAATAACTGCTACACATTTTGTATGTGTGTGAGAGAGAATGTGGCAATGCAGATTTAAAAATAAAAGTAACTGTTCATTGGGAAAATTAATCGTGATTTGCTACACATTAAGTTTAAAATATTGAGTCCCTGGTTAAATTATTTTGTTAACGCGACAGTAGAATATTCCTATTTCCACGGCGACGTATCAAGCGGGCTACGTGCCTGTCATTTAGCCTACAAAACATAAATCCATCCATTTCTCCCGAACGACATGAAAGTGAGTGGCTGGTGAACAAGGAGAAGTCTTTATAGTTACCTATAGGGCTAAAATGTGCGTTTGTTGTGGAAAAAAAAACATGTCTCAAAATTATATTTGAAAGGTTTGGTAGCCTATTTATTTCCGCTAACTTAGATATCAGTTTGTTTGCTTTTTCTCAAATTATAAATGATTCGCTTGTACTTGTGTATTTAAATGCCTGAAAAAGAAAATAAAAAAACATTATTTGGTTGAAAACTGTCTGAACGTGTGATAAATGACAACTGACAAGCGCTGCTGAACGCACTCTATCACGTGCTCTCTGGCTCAGTGCCAAAAGTGCGTCATTGTTGTCTAAGTCTAAGCCGAGTCGCAAGTCATCTTTGATTATGTCAAGTCGAGTCGCAAGTCATCAAATTTGGGACTCGAGTCCAAGTGAAGTCCAAGTCATGCGACTCGAGTCCACAACCCTGCTACATACTCAAGTACTCGTGACGTTCATGGTGTTTTCAGCGTCTCACAAACTATTTGAGGAGATGAATACATGAACATTTCCAGAGCTGCTTTGAGAGAACGCCTAATGAGCATTTTCATAATTTTATTTGAGAAAAACCATTGTCAAATACACTTTGAAACAGGTCTTCACTACAACCCGTCAAAATAAAAGTTCGGTTTTACTAGGAGAAATTATGACAGAAATATATTACTATTGTAGGCATACAATAGAACGTAGCCTACTTCTCAAAATAATAATAATAACAACAATAATAATACATTTTATTTAAACATTATTTAAAGGAATATTTTTTTTGTCCATGGTTTATTTAGAAAATCTGTTTTTGCAGCGATTCCCCAAAAAATAAAAGGACACAAGTTTAAATTTACATTTGATTACCACCGTTTTTGATAATATATTTGGATTAAATCATAAAAAGAAACATTAATTTTCTGAATAATATACATTTCATAGGACAATATTATTCTTAAACATTTTAATAAATTATTAATGTTAAAAATAAGTTGTTAATCTAATTCATTATCAATTATCGAATTTAATTGATTAGACATGTTTTATTGAAATTTTAATAAACAAACAAATTATTTCAAGTTTGTTATAATAAAAGCATTTGTTCAACCAAAAAAAATTCCTGTTTTCATTAATTTAACTGTAATTTTAACTGATGATAATAATAATAATACCCATAATTTAATAATACAGTTTATTTATTTAACAATTGATTAATACTGTAAACCGTGATATTTTCTGAGATGTTATACTGTGAAAATCTCATACCGTTACAACCCTACACGGGAGGGTCCCCCACCCCACTAGCCTGACTACGTCAGACTTCCGCTCAATTTCAGTTCGCTTCTGTACTCAGTCTGAGATAGCGACCTATCTCTCAGTTTTCCTCCGGCCTGAAAACAGCCGGCCAATCAACGAACAGAGGGCGGGCTGAGAGCCGTGACGTAGACGCTAAGCGCCGAGTTTAAGATTGTATTTTAGGTTAGGGAAATCGAAAATGACCGCGGATATGGAGACACGGGATGCAATTCGCTCTGTTGTGGAGAATATTCCCGGCATTTGCAAACTGAAGCCCGAACAAGAAGAGTGTTTGTTAAACATTTTGAATGGAGGTGATGTTTAAGTTGGCGAGAGAGGTGATTGCGTTATGTGATTGGCTTACGGGTAACCAATGATTTTATAATTCAGACAAGTGCCCCCCGCGAGAAAGAAAACACTTTTCAATTATGCCGTTCCAGACTCTGTCTATGAAGCAAAGCGAAGTAGCAGAGTTTGGTATTTCCAGGCTACCACCCCACCCCCGCTGTTAAAAAAGTAACTCAGTAACTTTTACTCTGAGTAAATTTTAAATGAGCTACTTTTTACTTTTACTTGAGTAGATTTTTAGACCGGTACTTTTACTTGTACTTAAGTAAAATTTCATTGAAGTAGTAGTACTTTTACTTGAGTAGAATATTTTATTACTCTTTCCACCTCTGATTATTATAATATTAAAGGTTAAAATTAAGTTTTTATGATAACGTTGGTACAATGCAGTTTTAATGACATAATTACACTATGCTTCTACAAAAAATTTACCAGTATCGGGCCCGATTCTGCGCTTGTGTACTCATGTGCTCATGCTCTGATACCGACAACCGATACCACGCAGTGTGTACAGTACAGTGCTTGTGACAAAGAAACACTGACAACAGAGCAAACAGGGAGCAGAATGGATATATCAGAGAAGGATGTCTATGAAGTAGATGTATCAAATTAATAGAGGGTTAAAGAAACATCCCTTTTTCACAGACATCGTTGGAAAGTTTGTTGTTCGGTCAGATATAGCAATAGCAAAAAAGTTAAATGAGGAGCATATTACCAACGTTAACTGACAATAACGTTCACTCAGCACACATGCATCATTTAAATTAAAACTAAATCGTATGTGCAAGTAAAAGCATGATCTGTTACGTGATTTACGTATAATGAGTGGTTCCTTACATTATTACAGGAAGGCGGTACAGTAATATCATAACGTTTTCAAGAGGTTTTCTATGCGCAAACATCCGAAGCGTGCATCCACAAAGCTGCCTCTCAGAGAGCATGCGAATAGCCCATTAAATCGAGTTGTCTTCTTGTGCTTTAATTGACAAATGCGCACAAAATGATGTCAAAATTTAAACAGTTGAAAAGAAAGCAACAGTAACAGTATGTTGGATATGTGCAGCTCTTAAAGTGACAGCAGCATATAAACCTACTGATATCTTCGTCCTCAATATTAATTAAACAACAAAAGACAGAGAAAATCACTCACTGCTCTTGACTGGTTGAGCCCTGCTGGAGCAACTCTACATTTTCACTAAATAAAAAATATGATATGAACAGTGAAAGTACAATACAGTTTAACAGGTTTAATTAGGCATGAAAATAACTGAAGGAAATATCTATTGGCTAAGCTAACTAATTTGATTCATATTCTTTTGATTTCTCTGTCTAATTTAAAAATTAAAAATGCAATGAAAATGCAGGTATCGGTAGCCTACTCTTTATCGGCAAGTACTAAAATAAAATTATCGTATCGGACTCATTCAGGAAAAAGTGCTATTGTGCATCCCTAGAAACATTTAAATGGTGGCTATCATAAAATGTATTTATTAAAAAAAAAGTTTAAGAGCAGTTTAAGTAAAATACAATGAATATGCAATATCGTGCATATATTTATCAAAATGCTCCTCTCTAAGCTCACTTTTCTGACTAGCGAGTTTTTGGTCATTGAATGGGTTTTCTGAGGTAAATGTGACGTGGTTTATTGTGCTTGTTTATTGCTCAACACAACAACTAAACATTAAAACAACCAAAACTTGGTTGTAAAGTTTTAAAATACAAACTTACAAAATACAAAGAGAGAATTGCCTAATATAATAAAAGGGATGAACCACATATCAAATTTAAATTTGTTAAAGATTTTCAAGGGTTTCTTCAGCCCTTGAGTAAAGTTAAACGGTGTTCACCTGCCTTTGAACCCTTTAATCTTTCATGAGCGTTTTATCTCCACATTGCCATCTTACATTCTGTTCCAGATCCTCTGGTGGTTTCCTAGTAGTTTTTACAAGTTTAGACATGAGTCATTATTTAATCTTTGTGAGACGTTTTCATGGGGCTCTTGGCCATCTAACCTGTAGTTCATAAGCTCAGTTTTTTGATGGACGGCTCTCTGCTGCATCTGCTCCATGATCAAGGGCTTGATTTAAAAGTGTTGCCATGAATAAGACATGCGAGGGAGAGCACACCTGCTGCTGGTCTGGGGTGTGTGTGTGTGTGTGTGTGTGTGTGTGTGTGTTTGCTTTTTGATTGTGTAAACTGAAGCAAAGGGTCAAGAAACTACTGACACCAAAATATCAATATGGTCAATGATTTTGAAAACATGTTTTGAATATTATTTGTCCAAATATCATGCTGATATTGCTCTTATACAACAGTTCAGCAAACAAGAAGTTAATATTTGAGTAAATTACATTTTAAACTACTTATTGCCAGTTACTTTGTCTATTTACACCATACAAAGTCACAGCACTTCATAGTTGCATGATTCTGAGCAGCAGTGGTGTTTATTTCCTGAATGAATCAGGATTTTGAACAAAAAGGTTGAATGAATGATCCAATGACTCGCTCATAACAGTCACTTGTACCATGCCTGAAAGCCTTTTTTTGAGGGGAGTGGCTACAAGTTGGTTAACACAGCTATTCAAGTAAGTTTTTAAGTCTTTGAAAATCTGATAAGCTTTATTATGTATGAAGCTTTAATTAATTAATTAATTAATTAATTAATTAATTAATATGCATGTGATTAATAGTAAAGGGTGATTCGTTAAGTTTACAGCAAACATTTCATTCCCTTCTACCAGAAAGGACAATTTTGACTCGCCCTGCATCTTGTCTATTTTTCTTAGTTAGCAATGTTGTCCATGAAAAATGGTGCTGTCAAAACTGTGGAAATGTGGGTGCCTGGGTGGGATAATGAATATTTTTGTCAAAATAACAAATCACTGTTCATCAGTCAGAGTTGCTCAGAATGACCAATTTAGGCCCTTTCCTATCAGAGAATGTTGAAGGGTTGCTGTGCTCTCCAGGTAATGAAGCTTCCCTGACCTTGTTCTGACCAGCAGATATTGAAGAGATGAATGACTATGACTGCTTGTGTTTGAAGGGCTGCTGCATTTGGTCTAATTATTTGTCAAATAATTAATTTTCTGTTACAAAGTACCATGATAGTTCTCCACAGAGGTAGAACTTTTGATTCAAGAGGTATAATGGCGTTATATTGTAACTTTCACTGAAGTTGAAATCACAATCAATAACAGCATTCTCAATACCAAATATGGCATATTATTTCATTTTTTTATTTTTTTTTATTAAACAATATTTAAATGAGCAATAATAGCCAATTGTTCCTCTGTTTCAAAGCAGCTTTACAGTGATAATAGGAAATTAAAGTAACAGAGATTGTTTTGCCTTTACAGCAGCTCTAGAATAAAGTTATTGTCTAGCTAAAGTTAGTTTTGATTGATTCACTTCCGTCGCAACGATCATTAGTTATTAACTTAAGGGCCGCTAACACGACACCGTTCTAACAGAAAATTCTTTAATGCGATCCGGCCGCTCATTTGCATAAAACAGTGCCTGGTGGCTCTGAGAATTTTTTAACGCTTCCACGTAGCCACATGAATCGGAATTATCCGATAGAGGTAAAGGGAAGGGGGCCTTCACAAGTGAGAGACTAGTTGACACTTAAGGACTGCGTTGTCGTTGTGTCCAGGGCAGGCGCAGGTCCTTCATCAGATCCGAATACGGCCTGGATCCGGCGGACTGCGGTAAACCTTGGGATAAACAGAGAGACAAATATTAGCGTAGACGCCATCCTTCTTATGATGTACAAAGTACATCAGGATTTATGGGAAGTGTTCCCGTTTCCGGCTGATCTAAACTATGCAGCCTAACATTAAATTTAAAGGGGTGGTAAAACACGATTTGACTTTTCTAACTTTAGTTAGAAAAACTAGTAAGAAAAAACTGACGTCAGTTTTTAGTTAGAAAAACTGACGTCAGCAACCCCAATAAACCCCTCCTCCGAGAATACGAAATAAGGGGGGCGAGGCCATTTTATATTGCGTTGAAGAAGTGTTGTTGCCACGGCAATGTCGTCGAAACGCTGTTATTTTCATCAGTGCCCGGATTGCAGGTCCACTTTGTTCAGCCTTCCTAGGGTCGCAGGAGTTAGGGATCAATGGTTAATTATTACCCAAATCTCGCTCTCTGTGCTGCACATTTTACGGAGGAAAGCTTCCACAATCTTGGCGAGTTCAATGCAGGATTCGCACAACGGCTTGTGCTGAAAGATGGAGCAGTTCCAACTTTAAGAACAGAAGCTGTTGTTTACAGGCCACAATCTGTAAGTATGATTTATTTTTCGTTGATGTGTTTTCCTGTAATAGTTTGTATTGTTTATTGTACGTTGTAGCAAGGAACTAAACAAATGACAACTGTTTGGCTCTGCAAACCAGCTTGTTAAATGCTCATTCATACTTAACGTTATCCGACAAACACCTAACATTACAAACTTTTTTAAAATCTCAACAGCGAACTTGGAATTAGAGTAAATTATTCTTTGATTAGAGCTTTTATGTATTGTTTATCGCTTGTTTATCCAGGGTTCTCAAGTCTCACGCATTGGCCGTGAGACACACGCAATTCAACCAGTTCACACGCTCACACCTTGTATTTCTCACGCTGAAAAGGCAATGCCAACCAAGTTGTCCTGCAAGCTTTATATAACGTTGTATACGAGGCGCAAAGTGAAGTTTCCTGCCGCCAGCGCGTCCGTATCTCGGCCAGATTGCGTTCGTTGCTGCTAGGAAACATAGATGCGCAAACACACGGAAGATGACGAAACATTCTCGGCCACCGTGACATTGCGCGAACACACGCACACACATTCTCGGCCACCGTACGTTCGTTACTAGGTAACCAACAATATCGCGCGAACACACGTTGTGATCATAGGTCGTGATGGAGAAGGTAAGTTGGAAGAAAGCTGGTCTAACATTTTTAGACTAGAACATTTAATATATAGCCCATCGTATACATTATTATTGATGCAGTCAAAAACTCTACAACTACTTTGTCTAAATGTAAGTGGCTATGGGAAGGAATGAAGATGTATTTCTAAATTTTATTTTAAATTATATATTATACTGTATTAATATTGTTTCTAGTTACATTAAGGCTATGTATTAAAGCAGAGTGCTCTGGGTAATATTTTATATCCTGTCACATACATTAATCATTGGCATTGCATTTGTATTTTTCAAAGATGTCAGGGAAAAATGCAAAAAGATTTGTTTTTCCAAACAGTTTGGAGCAATTTGTTATATTTTTGTAATTTTGAAATATAACATTAAAGAGTATATTTGATGTGATGAATTGCTCTGTCATTTATCAGATTTACCAATTGTTATCATTTCAATTTGTGCTGGTTAATTATGAACAATGGGTAAAATTGGGGGGTGGGCGGGGCTCCCCTGGGGCTCCTCCCCTTAGGCTCCTCCCCTAACCGCATGTGATCTCACTCCAAGCTTTTGATAAAACTTGAGAACCCTGTGTTTATCTACAGGCATGCTAAACATGGTTCTGTGTTTGATTTGGCTACTGTAGTAAATCCAATGTTTAGTGTTCGTTTTGGGTTAATAGTTCTGTCGACAGATATTTGGCTACAATCGTTCTAAAAATACAAAAGTAACCGTGCCATACTAGCCTGGTAATACCAAACTCTGCTACTTCGCTTTGCTTCGTAGACAGAGTCTGGAATGGCATCATTGAAAAGTGTTTTCTTTCTCGCGGGGGGCGCTTGTCTGAAGTATAAAATCATTGGTTACCCGTAAGCCAATCACATAACGCAATCACCTCTCTCGCCAACTTAAACATCACCTCCATTCAAAATGTTTAACAAACACTCTTCTTCGGGCTTCAGTTTGCAAATGCCTGGAATAATCTCCACAACAGAGCGAATTGCATCCCGTGTCTCCATATCCGCGGTTGTTTTTGATTTCCCAAACCTAAAATACAATCTTAAACTCGGCGCTTAGCGTCTATGTCACGGCTCTCAGCCCGCCCTCTGTTCGTTGATTGGCCGGCTGTTTTCAGGCCGGAGGAAAACTGAGAGATAGGTCGCTATCTCAGACTGAGTACAGAAGCGAACTGAAATTGAGCGGAAGTACGAAGTCTGACGTAGTCAGGCTAGTGCCATACAGTCAGTAACTATAGATCCGCAGTCTTTACTAAAAAAAAAAATCCCTTTGAGGACTGTAGTATAATTTGTTAGAACGATTATTTGAAATTCTTGTTTATGAAGCTTATTTTTTTGTAATACTATAATAATTAGTACAATTAAATAACAGCGCATCTAAAAGGTAATGAGACAACAAAAAACAAACCTTTCTGAAACGTCATTTAACAGCCGTTCTTGAACAGGTTCTGCTCAATCATCTTCACTAACATTCTCTGGGTCTGATTCGGGTTCAAATTGGTATGGTTTTATTGACGCTGTAACCGTCCAACTGAGAACTCTCTGAAGGTTGAATCACAAATAAATTTATAAGGGAGGACTTCATTGACTAAAATTAATTTTAACCAGATTCAGAAACTCTCAAACCAAGTCCAAACACAGAGGTAAATGCAAACCATATTTATATCAGATAAGTCACACCACAATATACAACTAGTGAGTCAACATTTGAAGATATACCCGTGTTGTCTGGTGTGATACCAGGAGTGGGGATGGTCCAACAAGAAAAGAGCAAAAGTCCGGCAGTTCAATTCAAGCTCTACGCTTCATTAAATCCATGTATTAGCTTAGGGTACGTTGCAATAATGATGTCCTTGGAGCACTCAAACATCTCAGATCTGCGCTGATCCAATATATCAAATGATGATATTGGCAAAATTAAATAGTATCCCCATTAGAACCCGTACAGCATGGAAGGGAAGATGTCTCAATCCCGTAGCATAAGAACGATAACTCTGTGGACGCGGTATATCCAAGAAGTCCTTTTGGATGAGCTTAAAACCATAGTTTCTCAACCCGGACTTTACACATAAGGTTAGCAGAAAGAGGCCATGCTTCTCTCTAACCCAGTGTTTCTCAACCTCTCCTGCAGGGACCCCCTGACAGGACATGATTTTGTTTTAACCCTGAAATGGCACACCTGATTCAATTAGTCAGCTACACATTAAGCCTTTGAGCCTTTAATTAATTGAATCAGGTGTGCCATTTCAGGGTTAAAACAAAAACATGTCCTGTCAGGGGGTCCCTGCAGGAGAGGTTGAGAACCACTGCTCTAACCAAACTCTAACTCTACCCAACTCTACTTCTCCCTGTTTTTTATCTAAAGGAAGAGAAGTCTGGAGGGCCCCCTAGAGCATAGTAGTAGTACTACTGCTCAAGACCAGAGTAACTGCTCTAAAAGCCGTTACAACGCCATACTTTATAATACACCAAAGCACAAACTGGCTACCGGTAAAGGTACGGGGCGTGACGTTTCCGTAAAACGTGCACTAGTCGGTTTGCGAATAACACACTGGGTCAGCTAACCAATCTGAGCCCATTGCGTATTTTTGAGGGACTGGCTTCATAGAACCCGGAAACCATCAGACCGTTTTTACAAGGAGGGACAGAGCAGTGTAGAAAAAAGGTAAAATATATGAAAAATAATGAATTTTTTTAAAAACGAAGCATGAACACGTTACAATGCACCCCACAAACACAATCAAGCCTTTGACAAAATGTGTTTTACCACCCCTTTAAGAAGTCTATAATGTGTTATGTGTATGCTAAGCCAAATATATGTGTTTTTAGTCTGGATTTGAACTGACAGACTGTGTCTGCTTCCCGGACAATGTTAGGAAGATTGTTCCAAAGTTTTGGTGCTCAATAGGAAAAGGATCTACCGCCAGCAGTCGATTTTGATATTCTAGGTATTATCAACTGGCTAGAATTTTGAGATTGCTATAGACGTGAAGGACTATAATGCGTTAAGAGCTCGCTCAAGTACTGGGGAGCTAAACCATTTAGTGCTTTGTAAGTAATCAGCAATATTTAAAAATGTATAGGATGTTTAATAGGGAGCCAATGCAGTGTTGACAGAACCGGGCTAATATGGTCATACTTCCTGGTTCTGGTAACAACTCTAGCAGCTGCGTTTTGGACCAGCTGTAATTTGTTTATTAAGCGTGCAGGGCAACCACCCATAAGAGCATTACAATAATCTAGCCTTGATGTCATGACGCATAAACTAATTGTTCTGCATTTGTCATTGAGAGCATATGACGTAAATTAGATATATTTTTTAGATGGAAAAGTGCGGTTTTACAGATACTATTCACTTGACTTTCCAATGAAAGATTGCTATCAAAAAGCACACCCAGGTTCCTAACTGACGAGGAGGACTTGACAGAGCAAGTCCATCAAGTGTTAGACAGTATTCTAGGTTATTATGTGAGGAAGTTTTTTGTCCAATAATTAGAATATCTGTTTTTTCAGAATTAAGTAGTAGGAAATTACTAGTCATCCAATTTTTTTTATCAGCTATGCATTACGTTAATTTGGTGAATTGGTAAGTTTCGTCAGGGCTTGAAGAAATATAGAGCTGAGTATCATCAGCATAATAGTGAAAACTAATGCCATGCTTTCTAATAATATCTCCTAAGGGTAGCATGTACAGAGTAAACAGCAACGGTCCTAGTTCTGAGCCTTGTGGTACGCCATACTGAACTTTTGATCGATAAGACATCTCTTCATTTACTGCTACAAACTGATAACGGTCAGATAAGTATGATTTAAACCATGCTAATGAAATTCCACTAATGCCAACAGAATTTTCGAGTCTATTTAAACGAATGTTGTGATCAATAGTATCAAATGCAGCACTAAGATCGAGTAACACCAATAGCGAGATACAACCACGATCAGATGATAAGAGCAAATCATTTGTGACTCTAATGAGAGCTGTCTCAGTACTATGGTACGGTCTAAATCCTGACTGAAAATCCTCGCAGATACCATTTCTTTCTAAAAAGGAACATAGTTGTGAGGATACTGCCTTTTCTAGTATCTTTGACGGAAAAGGTAGATTTGAGATCGGCCTGTAATTGACTAATTCTGTAGGATCAAATTGCGTTTTTTTAACAAGTGGTTTAAGCATAGCCAGCTTAAAAGTTTTCGGTACATATCCTAGTGACAAAGATGAATTAATGATATTGAGAAGAGGATCTATGACCTCTGGAAGCATCTCTTTCAATAGTTTAGTCGGTATAAATGTTGTCGATTTAGATGATTTAACGAGTTTAGAAAATTCTTCCTCTCCTATAGCAATGAATGAATCGAATTTTTCGTCAGTGAGACTACAGTGCACTGTCTGATGCGATACTGTAGTAGACGGTTGCATAGTTATAATTTTTTTCCTGATATTATCAATCTTATAAGTGAAGAAGGTCAAAGTCATTACTTTTGTGCTGCTTGCAAACCTCTGGGCTTGAGACTTTATTTTTCATCAGTTTAGAAACAGTTTCGAATAAATACCTAGGGTTTTGTTTATTTTCTTCTAATAGGGTTAAAAAACAAGCAGATCTAGCAGTTTTTATGGCCTCTCTGTATGCAATAGAGCTCTCCTTCCATGAAATGTGAAATACCTCTAGTTTTGTTTTCTTCCAGTTTCGCTACATTTTTCTTGGTGCTCTCTTAAGGGCCTGAGTGTGCTCGTTGTACCACGGCATAGGACTATTTTGTTTGATCTTCTTTAAGCGCAACGGAGCAACTGTGTCTTAAGTCCTGGAAAAGAGATAGTTAAAAGTTTCTGTCACAATATCAAGTTCTGCTAAGCTATCTGGGATGCTGAGATGATGAAACTGATCAGGAAGATTATTAATAAAGCAATTTTTAGTGGCAGAAGTTGATAGGTCTAACATATTTGTAACACGGAGTCGGCTTTGCAGCCTTGGCTAAATGAAGTTTACACGAGACTAGATAATGATCTGAGATGTCATCGCTCTGCTGCAGAGAATTTCAACAGCATCAACATTGATTTCATGTGATAATATTAGATCTAGAGTATGATTATGACAATGAGTAGGTCCTGACACGTATTGTCTAACTCCAATAGAGTTAAGAATGTCTTTAAATGCCAATCCCAATGCATCTTTTTCATTATCTACATGTATATTAAAATCATCTGCAGCCAGTACTAACTCTGATAGGAAGTCAGCAAATTCTTTGATAAAGTCTGTATGGTGCCCTGGTGGCCTGTATACAGTAGCCAGCACAAATCTTAAATGTGATTTAACATTTGCACTATATATTGTTACATTAAGCACCAACACTTCAAAAGAATTATATTTGAAACTAGACTTCTTAGTAATTTTGAAAATATTAGTATAAGTTACAGCAAACCCCACAGCAAACACAAGGTTCGTGTTTATAACAGTAATCTTGTGGGGTGCACTCATTTAAAGTAATGTAATCGTTTGGTTTTAGCCAGGTTTCTGTCATACACAGCACATCTAGGTTATAGTCTGTAATCATATCATTAAAAATAAGTGCTTTTGAAGTAAGGGATCGAATATTCAGCAACCCAAGCTTTATCATTTGTTTATTTGTATTATTTCTGTTTTTTATTTGTTGAACATCAATTAAATAAAATGTTTATATATAAAGAGCATATTTGCAGTCTTTTAAAACTACATTCCAAGACACAATAACAGTAGTATTTGTAAAATTATAGTGAGTTTTCTTCGCTGTGAGAAATGCTGCAAGCACAATCCCGCAGAAACAAGCAGAGTGATACAAATAGTGAAACGGTATCTGTGATATTAGCAGAATATTGCTTGACTGCTAATATATACAGTACAAAAGTCTTCCACATATATTTTGCTGTAGTGTGTCTGTAGGAAACATCAGTTTACATTTCCAAATTCCTTTTGCCATTAATTGTAATAATCCAGTGAGATTTTTGTATGCACAATGAGTCTGACAATAGCTGGTATATATGCTCCACATGGAGATCTTTTATCACCATCTTCGAGTCTGTCTGTGATTACATGAAGAAACAGAAAAAACGTAGACAGACTAAATCCAGAAGAAAGTGGCAACGTCTCCAAGACACTTGAAGAAACCTTCCTGCAAAGCTCTCTGAAAAACTATGCATAAGTGTACCTAGGACAAAAGCTGTTTTAAACACAAAATTTGGTCTCACCAAATATTAATTTGTTTTAGTTAATAGAAGTTAATTGATCAATAAAATCTATTTATGACATTATTTTTTTAAAACGCATCCTTGTTTTACAGCATTTTTACACAAGTGCCTAAAACTTTTCAATGTACTGTAGCTTATTTAACAGCAGTCACAAGCAGTTAACTATGGGATACTACTGATGCAATAGACTTCCTTTTGGATTACCATAGTAGTCTCTCTCTGCATGAAGTTTATGGACTTTATTGCTCTCCTGATGGGACTGCAGCTGAATTTAGGGATGCCATAGGATAGATGTGGCTTAAAATAAATGGCCAACAAGACAATTGAATGCAAGGTGCAATCCCACATTATTAGCTGTAATGGCTTCTTATCGACATACTAATTCTCCTCTCGAATTGAATGTGCCACCGCAGAAAAAGGAAGAGAGGAAATGGGAAGTGGTATTTCCTTCAGACTGTTGTCATGGTTGACTCCATTGCCTCTTTTCCACACCTGAGCATCCTAGCTCTAATTTTGTCCAGAAGACCTATAGCTATACTAAAAGTGTAGGTAATTGTGCAGGGGAAAATTTGACCAAATTGCTATGAGTTTCATGAAATACTGAATGAAAAATCGATAATTTTGACCCATACAATGTATTGTTGGCAATTGCCACAAATGTACCCGAGCTACTTGTGACTAGTTTTGTGATCCAGGGTCACATAACTAAAATTATTTTAAAAATGGTATACTGTATATAGAAATACTTTTATCTTGGGTAATTTTTATCACCTATGTGTTGGAACATGTGGTCATGATAAAGGGTGTGGCATTTCCGAAACCAGCTGATCAATCCAGCTGACCAATCGGAGCACATTGTGTTTTTGGAAGGAAGTGCTTCAGAGACTGGAACTAAACAGGGCTTCATTTCCCAAAAGCTTGATTGCAGAGACCATTGGAGGCAATTGATCTTCGATCAACTTCGGCTTACGATGCTTTTGGGAAAAGCAGCCCTGAGCATTACACACGAGAGGTGCTGCAATAATGTAAAAAAAAATTGAGGAATAAGGTTTTTATAAATTCAAGCATAAAAACATATTCTAGTAGAGCCCAAATACAAAATCAAGACTTTGTAAAAGAACAGAATAGGTCCCCTTTCATTTGTTTTTGTTAGTTTTTTCATATTCTTTTACAGGGTCTAATATGTATATTGGTTTGGAATATACTTGTCCAGTCCACAGGTGTGCGCACTGTCCTATTTCTCTAAAATTTAATGACTCATGTCAGAGAGTTTTCTCATCCAAAACATGTCATTTTAATGGCTTGGCAAATTACATAACAGGTGGCTATGATTATGTCTGGACAGTGGTAATAAATTATTGCTCTTTCTCTTTCTTGCCTTCTTTGTGAGTATCTGGCTGAAATAGTGGACAGTGATGCTTGGCCCACTGAGATGATCAGATGTGAAATGAGAATGGACTTTTGTTGTAATCACAGCCTGGCACTAAAACATCCGAAGCCGACTCATAAAACAACTGTCCCTTCACGAGGCAGGCCCCTAAAGCGTAATAAAGAATGTCCCAGCAGGTACAAGCAGCCAACTGGCAAAACAACAAGGAGATAAATGGATGTGCCTTTTTTATCAGCAAACAGAGAAATGGAATCAATGGAGTCACACTGTTTGGTACAGTAAAGATTTGTAGCCCTGACCTAGAGTATATATATGTTTTTTATTTATTTTTTTACAGAACATTCATAATTTAGTGCTATTGGCCTTCATGGAGTGGAATTGCCTATTGGGGTGAAGTTTGATCTTAGATGGATTTGGCACTTAGTCTTGTAGAAACAGAGACTTTTATGGCTCATCGATCAATTCAGAATGCAATATATGCTTGTGGGAATAAACTCCTCAGTATAGTATAGTTTTTTTTTACTCACTGTGCATCAACAAACAACCAAACTGCATCCTGATAGGTTGATATCCAGTTTAAGCCACTCAGCAGGTTACGTGATTCCACAGACAAGAAGAGAATGAAGTGTTTTCAGGCGTGACCATCTACAGCCTCTGTGAGTGTCGCAGCACATCACTGCAGTCATCCAGGTGAAGACAGTCTCTAAAAAAAAAACAAATCTGGACTTCAATTCCTGACACAGCTTCTTACTCATAGCAGGAGTGGAAGCTCAGAGGTGTGTTCATTCTTCTCTCTGTTCTCTTCTGCTATCACTTTTATCCCCATCATGCCTCTGTAGATAAGCGACCGCATCTGAATGCACTTGTGACAATGTAATTCCTGCTTTGGACTCAGCTGGTCATCATGTCTGTAGAAACAACACTGACAGGGTGATAAAGAGCCCATTTTAGGCCTGTAGTCTGAAAAACAGCTAAAAAATGAACACTCTTGGTTTCCCGTAAAAAGGAAAATAGACACTAATGATGAATCAACTCAGAGTTTTAATCGAGATTTCTTCAAAAGACAGCGACAAAGGAGAGTAAGTCAACGTAAGAAATTCAATAAAGCTTGAACTAAAATTCTTTGTATTTCCCACGTAGCAGGATTGAAGAGGATGATGATGAACTGAAGAAGGCAATGGGAAACTCAGAATACAGGTAAGCTAACACAGGTATGTATGTTGCTTATACGTTTGCAATGAGACCAGACAACTGAACGTGGGAGAGTGTCCTTTAAAATGTCCTTGATTGCTTGGTTACAGGTGCTAGGAATGAGAATTTAGGTGACTGGGATCGTAGGAGATGAGCTGAGGGATCTGGCGTGTTCATGACATTTGGGGTCCAACTGATTAAGGGGCCATTTAGACAAGACCGTTTTCAACTAAAAACAGAAAACTTTTTATGCAGTCTTGCCGTTCATTTACACGACAACAGCGTTTTGGGGCCCTTAAAACACGCAATTTTGAAAACAGGATTCAAAAGTGCACGTATTTGAAAAGATACAGTTTTTTCTCCGTGTAAACTAGAAAAATGTGAATTTGCAACCCGATCTCACTCACAGCAATTCGTATGAATTTTATGAGGTGGCTAATTCGTTCGAATTCATTCGACCTCACTCTTACGAATTCGTACGATTTTTGCTAAATCGTACATATTTTACGAGTTGCCCAATTCTTACGAATGACCTACCCCTGACCCCGACTCCGTTTTGACAATGGTGTCGTCTGTATGCAAATAAAGCAAAGGAAAAACGTTTTGGTTTTAATAAATAGTTGTCTTATAAACTTAAATTATTATAAGACAAAACAAGCTTTAAAATAAGATAAAACAACAAAAAAATCAAGATGATTCTTAGCTGGGAGTTTTTTTGTTTGTTTGTTTTTTTTGTCCAGTAAACCAAAAATGTCTGGATTAAGAAGAGTGGGATCCCGGAATCTTTTAAAACTTCTGGAATTCTGAAATTTATTTGTTTTTGTCACGTGTAGGAGAGAGAACCCAAAAGCAAAGGGCAGTTTGACAAAGTTTAATAGTTCAGACAAAATAACACAGGTGGCACATAAGGCGAATAAATCCAACTGAAGAAAGTCTCATCCAAAGGAAAGAACGGAAAGTCTTTCAGTAATAGAACAGAAATGTACGGTCAGGACCGGCAACGGGAAATCCCCGGAGGATGAGACAGGCTGGGTCCGTAGTGAGCACGGGAACGCCAATCCTTGACCACTCACGTTAGCTGATGAAGTAACAAAGCAGAGACGAGGTAATATAGTAGACAGATTGAGGCACGCACCAGACAGGACACGACACGACACGCCACGACAGGGCTTGTCTCAGCAGGCACACAGGTACGTAACATATGGCAATAATCTGACAAAGAACAAAGGACAGGGAAGACTAGAAATAGAGAGTCTAATCAGAGAAAGTGGGAACCAGCTGGGGAGGAGAAGAGGGAGAGAGATGAGGTGATGAGAGACAGCTGAGAGCGGCAGAGATAATGAATGGGAATGTGTGTGTGTAAATGGATGTAATAACGAGTGTGACCAGGAGAGGGTGGTAGAGTGTAAGAGGAGGATACCGGGATCATGACAGTACCCCCCCCCTCAAGGAGCGCCTCCTGGCGCAACGGAGGAGGAGGACTGGCGGGAGCGGTAGAAGTCATCGATCAACGAGCGGTCCACGACGTCCCGGGAAGGAATCCAACTTCTCTCCTCAGGACCGTATCCTTCCCAATCAACCAGAAACTGATGACCCCAACCCCGGGGGCGCACGTCGAGAAGTTTGCGAACCCTGTAGATGGGAGCGCCTTCAACGCGGATAGGGGTAGTGACAGGACGGGTAGGAGCACGAGTAACGGGTTTAATACATGACACGTGAAAAACCGGGTGAACGCGTCGAAGATTGGCGGACAATTTGAGTCTGACTGAGACAGGACTGAGTATCTTAAGGACGCGGAAAGGCCCGATGAATCTAGGGGCCAGTTTACGCGAAGAGGATTGGAGAGGAAGATTAAGGGTGGACAGCCAAACCCTCTGCCCAACGGAATAACGGGGGCTTTTGACACGACGTCTATTAGCGGCCCGCCGGGTGCGAGCACGAGACTTCAATAGAGCGGACCTGACCCCTCTCCAAGTACGCTTAGCACGTTGAATGAAGGCTTGAACGGACGGCATCTTAGAGTCTGCCTCTTGTGACGAAAAAAGCGGAGGCTGGTAGCCGAGACAACACTGAAAAGGGGATAGACCAGTGGCAGAAGACGGGGCGGAATTAAGCGCGTACTCTGCCCAGGGGAGCTGCTCTGACCAGGAAGCCGGATTGCGAAAAGCGAGGCTACGGAGAATGCGACCGATCATCTGGTTCGCTCGTTCGGCTTGGCCATTGGTCTGTGGGTGAAAGCCGGAGGAGAGACTAGCCGACGCTCCAATTAGGCGACAAAACTCCCTCCAGAACAGGGAAGAGAACTGAGGACCCCTATCGGAAACGACGTCGGAGGGAAGACCATGAATCTTAAAGATCTTGTCGACGACAATCTGGGCGGTCTCCTTAGCAGACGGGAGTTTAGGTAAAGGAATAAAGCGGGCGGTCTTAGAAAAACGATCAATGACAGTAAGTATCACGGTGTTCCCCTCAGAGGAGGGGAGGCCCGTGATAAAGTCCATGGCGACGTGAGACCATGGGCGAGACGGTAACGGAAGGGGGCGCAGCAACCCGGCCGGGGGAGAATTACCAGATTTAGTCTGAGCGCAAACGGCACACGAAGCGACGAGACGGCGAATGTCGCGCTCACGAGAGGGCCACCAGAATCTTTGGCGGACGGCGGCGAGCGTGCCCCTAACGCCGGGATGGGCAAACAGTTTGGATGAATGGCCCCACTGAAAGACCGCGAGACGAGCAGAAGGAGGAACGTACAAAAGACCCTTAGGACAAAGACGAGGAGTAACGGCGTGGGCCAGAGAGCGCTTGACCAAACGTTCTATTCCCCAGACAGCTGCACCCACCACCACGCCCTGAGGAAGGATCTCCTCCTTATTGGGAACAACCTCTGGGGAAGCAAACTGTCGCGAAAGAGCATCAGGCTTGAGGTTCTTAGACCCGGGGCGGAAGGAGATGGAAAAATCGAAACGCGTAAAGAAAAGTGCCCAGCGAGCCTGACGAGCGCAGAGCCTCTTAGCGGAGCGAATGTACTCTAAATTTCTATGGTCTGTCCAGACAACGAACGGGACTGAGGCACCCTCAAGCCAGTGACGCCACTCTCCGAGAGCTAAACGGATGGCCAATAACTCGCGATTGCCAACATCATAATTTCGTTCGGCGGGCGAAAGACGATGTGAAAAGTAGGCGCAGGGATGAACCTTCTCATCAGAAGATGAGCGTTGGGAGAGAATAGCTCCAACGCCCACCTCTGATGCATCAACTTCCACAATGAACTGTCTAGAGATATCAGGAGTTCGTAAGATCGGGGCAGAGGAAAAAAGGGACTTGAGCCGATCAAAAGCTGTCTGGGCCCCCTCCGACCAGGAAAATCGGACCCTGGCGGACGTGAGGGCAGAGAGAGGGGCGGCGATCTGACTAAAGTTACGGATAAACCGACGATAAAAATTTGCAAAACCTAAAAAACGCTGAAGAGCAACGCGCGACTCAGGCACTGGCCATTCCGTGACCGCACGGACCTTGGAGGAATCCATGCTAACGCCCTCAGCGGAAATTACCGAACCAAGAAACGAGATGGACTGCGCGTGGAAGGTACACTTCTCGGCCTTAACAAACAGTCGGTTCTCGAGGAGACGTTGGAGAACTTGTCGAACGTGTTGAGTGTGTACTTGGAGAGAGGGAGAGAAAATTAAAATATCGTCAAGGTAGACAAAAACAAAAATGTTCAACATGTCTCTGAGTACGTCGTTAATTAACGCCTGGAACACGGCGGGAGCGTTGACCAGCCCGAAAGGAAGAACGCGATATTCAAAGTGTCCTAAGGGGGTGTTAAACGCCGTCTTCCACTCGTCCCCCTCCCTAATGCGGACAAGGTGGTAAGCATTACGAAGATCTAGTTTTGAAAAGATCTTGGCCCCCTGCAAGATTTCGAAGGCAGAAGACATGAGGGGCAAGGGATAACGGTTCTTGACCGTGATGTCATTCAAGCCTCGATAATCTATGCAGGGGCGTAATGAACCATCCTTCTTTTTAACGAAGAAAAATCCCGCACCGGCAGGGGAGGAGGAAGACACAATGGTACCAGCTTCGAGCGAGTCAGAAAGATACTTCTCTAGGGCTTCGCGTTCGGGGGCGGAGAGAGAGTAAAGTCTACCCCGGGGAGGGGTGGTGCCTGGAAGGAGGTCGATAGCGCAGTCATACGGTCGATGGGGAGGAAGAGAAGTGGCCCTGGAACGACTGAAGACCGCTCGAAGATCATGGTACTCCCGCGGGACCCCGGACAAATCACCCGGCTCCTCCTGAAAGACAGAAACAGAAGAGACAGGAGGGACAGCAGACATCAAACACTTGACATGACACGACAAATTCCATGAAAGAATTGAACCTCTAGACCAGTTAATCTGAGGATTATGCTCGACTAACCAGGGATGTCCTAAAACAACAGGGTTAAAAGGAGAATGCAAAACTAGAAAAGAAATTGTCTCTTGATGATTGCCAGAGATGGTGAGACTCACCGGAGCAGTGGCAAAGCGAACTCTAGAGAGGATACTACCATCAAGGGCGTGGACAGGGGTGGAGTCTTTACGTTCAATGAGGGCAATCCCCTGTTCTCGAGCCCAAGTCTCATCCACAAAATTTCCCTCGGCTCCCGAATCGATCAAAACCGGACAGGAGGTGGAAAACCCGGGCCAGCGGAGAAGAGCAGAGAAAGTAGTGCGTGCACGTGACGGAGGGTCTAGGGTTGATGCGCTCACCAGTAACCCTCTCTCTACTAGTGAGCTTTGGCCTTTTACCGGGCAGGAGGCGACACGATGGGAGGCGGAAGCGCAGTACATGCAGAGACGAGCCGTTATACGGCGCTGGCGTTCGGCCGCGGAGACTCGTAAACCACCCAGCTGCATCGGCTCGGAGTCAGTGAAAGGCGGCGGTGTAGAAGAGCGAGCCGGGGTGGAGAAAAGTGCCCTCTCAAGGCTGCGGCTGCGGCGGCGCATCTCGAAGCGCTTCTCCACACGAATGGCCATATCAATAAGAGGATCCAGTCGAGTGGGTGATTCACGGGCGAGGATCTCATCCTTAATGTCAGCATTGAGCCCTTCGAGGAAACGGGCTACTAAGGCAGGCTCGTTCCAGTCACATGAAGCAGATAAGGTACGAAATTCAATTGAAAAATCTGCTGCTGACCTTCTCCCTTGACGAAGCGTAGACAAAAGACGGGAAGCCTCCGCTCCGAATGCAGAACGGTCAAAAACCCGCAGCATCTCCTCCTTGAAGCGGGAATAACGGCTGAGACAGTCAGCCTCCGAACTCCACACAGCTGTTCCCCACTCCCGCGCCCGGCCAGCCAGCAAGGAGATGACGAAGGCGATGCGAGAGCGATCCTCAGCGTATGTGGAAGTCTGTAGTGAAAAGACCACCTCACACTGAGTTAAAAAGGATCTACATTCCTTGGGCTCACCGGAATAGCACGGCGGGTTGTTAACTCTCGGCTCAGGCGTGTCACGACTTCTAGAGTTGGAGGATTCCACTCGGAGGTGATGAAGCTGTTGTGAGATATCGGTCATGCGAGTAGCAAGAGAATCCATGGCATGGTGAGCGGCGGCCAGTTCATCCTCATGACGGCCCAGCATGGCTCCCTGGATCTCAAGTGCAGATTGAAGAGGACTCTCCCTTGCTGGGTCCATTTCTGGTCAGATTATTCTGTCACGTGTAGGAGAGAGAACCCAAAAGCAAAGGGCAGTTTGACAAAGTTTAATAGTTCAGACAAAATAACACAGGTGGCACATAAGGCGAATAAATCCAACTGAAGAAAGTCTCATCCAAAGGAAAGAACGGAAAGTCTTTCAGTAATAGAACAGAAATGTACGGTCAGGACCGGCAACGGGAAATCCCCGGAGGATGAGACAGGCTGGGTCCGTAGTGAGCACGGGAACGCCAATCCTTGACCACTCACGTTAGCTGATGAAGTAACAAAGCAGAGACGAGGTAATATAGTAGACAGATTGAGGCACGCACCAGACAGGACACGACACGACACGCCACGACAGGGCTTGTCTCAGCAGGCACACAGGTACGTAACATATGGCAATAATCTGACAAAGAACAAAGGACAGGGAAGACTAGAAATAGAGAGTCTAATCAGAGAAAGTGGGAACCAGCTGGGGAGGAGAAGAGGGAGAGAGATGAGGTGATGAGAGACAGCTGAGAGCGGCAGAGATAATGAATGGGAATGTGTGTGTGTAAATGGATGTAATAACGAGTGTGACCAGGAGAGGGTGGTAGAGTGTAAGAGGAGGATACCGGGATCATGACAGTTTTTAATTATAATTATTTTAGTTATAGTAAATCAATTAAAGCTTTCTGTCTACTACAGGTTAGATGTCAAAAACTTTAATGTAGGTAGCTACTTTGTTAGCTTTACTGTAGCTCAAAGTCGACATGAAATGGAAGTTGCGATAGTCTTTTCTTCTCCATTGTGACTCATATTCGAGTGAAATGGCTTATGGAACAAGAAAAAATGTAGAGCAGGACTTGATTTTTTCCCATCAGAAATTGATTGGATTTTTGTGGTTTTGAGAAGCTACAGTTTCAAAGCACCTTCTACAACTCTGAAAATGAACAGAGGACGAAGAAATAGTGTAACATTTGTATGGTAACGTGACAAGATTTGTAATGGTCATTACAAAGCACTACATACGTGAACAACTTGGTCTGGTCAAAGAAAAACTGTCTTTTTGGGGTTGAACAAAAAACATCAAAGAGATCTGTAACACGAAACAAAGAGCACCTTGAAAGGATAGTAAGTGTTTGAGGATGTCAGTGTGCTTCACAAGAGGCTGTGGACGAGATACTGTGGATATAGTCGTTATTCACTGAATAATCTTTCCCTCCACCGTAGCATGTACTGTAACTGTAAAGGTAAATGCAAAATGTGTCACTGGCGTAATTGTAAGATGACACGCCTAGAATGCTCCATCTCTCCATGTGTTCACTGACATCAGAGAGGCAGGTGGACCACCAGGTGTTCTGGGGCCGTTTTCACAAAGCATTTTATCTTACCACTAGGAGTACTCCTAAATCGCACTAAAAGATTTTAGCTAGGAGTTTTCTCTTAAAAGTTATTCACAACGCCTTTCAGACCTACTCTTAGTAAAGAAAAATGACAACTCCTAAATTAAGTGTGAGTCTTTGTTGCTATGGATGACGTCATTACTCATGCACGAGCTTGACTGAAGTGACCACCTTGATTGGCTGATGATTGTAACGCGGGAATGATTCCAAACACCTCCCCTACGATGATGAGTGACAGGTGACAGGTCTGAGAATGCGTGCGCTACACAAGTAGTGCGAAGGACGGAAGATGATGAATAACTGAATAAATAGCCTAAATGAATAAAGAGTAAGGGAAAACAAATAGCCTAGTAGCCTAATGAAACGTATGGATTGATGCAATATCTTTGCAAAATTATTGAATTAATCTGTCACTATATTCCTCTGCCTACGTTTGCAAAGAGAAGAACATTTTAATTTGATTCAGAATAAAACGTTACAATTAGTTTACATGCAGTGAGTAGCCTAGTTTTGGTTGTTGTCGGTGGCGATTGCATCCCTAGTTATGCCTACAATGCAAAATTGTTCCCTCGCGATTGGAAGCTGTAGCCTCCGCATACGCATTTCAAAACATCGCAACGTGAAATGCCACAAAAAGCGGTTTGTGAATAGGTCTTAGTGAGTTAGGAGTCCTCTCGACTTCTTTTAAGCTGTCCCAGGCTTAGGTGCTACTTTTAGGGCTAAAATGCTTCGTGAATTACTCTTAGTCAAAAAAACTAAGAGTCCTAAAGTTACGAGTGACACGCCCATTATTTTTAGGAGTTGCTCCTAAATTCGCCGGTTAGGAGCTACTTTTAGCCTTAAAATTCTTTGTGAATACGGCCCCTGGTCACCTCCAGACTGTAGCTATGTTAATGCAAAAATGGATGTCTAATCTCATTGGGCTGGTGTCAATGTAGGCGCATTTCCATTACAGATTTGCGGAAAACTTTTGTTTTTTTTCAAAATGTCGACAATAAACTATTGCGAAATGACGGCGTTTGCATTAACTGATGTTTTGCGACTAAAACGTAATTTTTTTTCCTCTCGCGATAAGTCATTCCAAAAATCACGTCGACGGATGTTGGTAGGTTTACGTATATACCACCCACTGCACTGGCCATTATTATTAATCGAAGGAGACATATGTGTGTTATCCAAGCATTAATGGTAAGGAAAGACCCTTATACTTGGAGCGGCTGGTGTTTCTGGGTGTTTCTCCCTCATATCTGCTTTGAGGTCTTGATTGTGGCATTTCTATGAAGTTTGGAATCCAGTATTCCTGTAATTCTTTTGTCTTTTATGAATTTAATAAAGAACTCTGTCTCGTATTCTGTCCAAACATGCCGCATCATCTACATCAGGTGACCTGTAAATGCGCAAAAACTGTTTCCATCGGAGTTTTGTGAAATATTTCTTTTTCGAATTGCCTGAAAAACCACCGCATGCGAGCATAACTTTTTTGCGATAAATGTGAGTTTTTGCAAAATTGACATGTTTCCATTGGGCGTATTTTCAATTTTAAATTTCAATTTGCACATTTTGAAGGGTAATGGAAATGCTGCAAGTGATACTTGTAGTTGTTAGCTTTGGCCTTGTCCATTTTCAAGCTACATCAATTAGAGACATCAGATCAGATGGATCAGTCCATGGATATTAATGAAAGTTTTTTTCCATTTTAGTTGTGAAAATTTAGTTTCGAGATCTGTTGAGATGACAGTAGACTAGTATAGTCAAATCACCTTTATTTAGCGTTTTATACAATACAGACTGTTACAAAGCAGCTGCACAGTAATAAACAGGAAAATAATCAACGATGCAAAAAGAATTCAAATCTGCTTTAAAGCAGCTCTAAAAACACTAAAGTGTCATTGATCAGCTGAAGTCAGTTCAGTGTAGTGTAAAGTTAATCAATTATGAAATTAGTTTAGCTATAAGCGTATTTATAGAAGACAAAAGTGTCTTTATTCACTTTGAATCAGTTCAATGTTGATTCAAATCCGATCAATAACAGTGTCAGGACAGTGAAGCTGGTTATATCTGGTTCTGTAAAAGTAGTTTGCAACACTGCCTTAGTTTAGTAAACAAGCCGATTGCAGCCTCAGGTCCCGTGGGGGCAGCTGGCATTTTTCAAAGTGATTGTTCTCATATCTCATTTGTCAAGCATGTGCCCCTGTTATGCCAGATGATCCACATTCAGTCTCAGCGTTGATTTATTATGAGGTGCAAATCTAATCTGTCATATATTGTGGCGTTTGAAACCGCATCTCCCGTTAAAACATGTTCATCTCTATATTTTAACACTTGACAAAGTGTTGGCTGTCATGTTTATGCGCTAAAGATTCCTGTAAGTTAAACAGATCCATCATCTTTATCCCTTTGTTAAAATGTCATTCGGTATTCTCAAAATAACACCCCAGAAGTGCAACAAAATTACTCAAACTTTAAATCAAATTAGTAAGGAGCTCATAAGGAGAACTTGTTTTTTTATTAAGATAAAATTGGATGAATATATGCGTGTTTGCTTAATTATGTCTGCATGGCACATATCTAGATAATCTTAAATGTATGTTGGCAGTTTTTTTGTTGCCATGACATGAGATAAATCTCTTGGCTTTTTCCTTAATTAAATAAGCTTAAAAAAGCTTGCCTCTAATGAAAGTATTTCAAATTAATCAGGGTAGCTTTATGGATAAGCTTTGATATTTTTATATTAAATGTCATATGCATTGCAATGTACAGTAATCATATCTGTATATGTTACTATATAAATTTGGTGTTTTTTTGATCATTTGGGGACCAAACCATAATTTGGACTTGAGACACCTCAGGTCTGGATATCCAAGGCTAGTTTACAGGTAACATAACTAAGTAATACTGAATTGTTTCTTTGAACATTTTTTTTTAAAGTAAAAACATCTTTGTCCCCAATTATTACAAACTATGACCATGTCCCATTATAAGACAAGACAACTTTTCATATATAGGCAAAGAACATTCCTCTGATTTGGATTTCAAACACATCAACACTTGCTGTCCTGATTAATATCTGCTCTGTTTTGAATAAGCTCTTTACATGTTACATGTTCTTTACATCATTCCTTGCTTTATATATAAACAACAGCACAGGACTCAAACAGTGGCGTTAGACAACATTGTCATTCACAAATGGCCTTTCTGAAAATTAAAGCTGGTCCATAGAAATTAATTTCCTGGGAACAAACAACAGGTCCAGAGAATGACAGGCACTTGTGTTATGAATGTTCTTAATAAGCAAGACCGTATATAAACAAGACACTTAGCAGTTTCCTTGAGCTCTTCACATTTAGACTTCTACTTCAGCTTTTGCACTGTCAGTATTTACACTAGAGTATGAAATTAATCAATCAAACAATCAACTGTATATAGCATGCTTCCCCAGTGATGGCAAAAAATTTCAATTGACAGTCCAATTATTTGTGTATATATTTAAAACACACACACACACACACACACACACACACACACACACACACACACACACACACACACTGCAGCCAATTCAGACCTTGGTTCTTAAAGTGGTCATGACATGATAAACAAATGTGCCTTGATCTTTTGACATGGGTAAGGTCTTTATACCATTAAAACATCCTCCTCATTATAAACAAAGCATTTATAATGCCTCGTTTTCACTATTGTAGGATTTGTGACGTCAAACGGGCAAACATATTTCCATATCCCTGCCTCCTGAGCAAGACATCAACAAATAGTACATCATCACAACATAGGCCCTGCCCACTGGCGTTCAGACGCTTAATGCTTGATACTTGCCTACAATAAATGTGAGTATTGCATAGCGTCAAAAGCAAATAGAACCCATTATAGTCACTGAAGCTGTAAAAAAAATACAGTATACAGATGCGTGTTCACTTTCTGACCAACTCCACATACTTAAGTCTGCCGACAACAGGACACATGGATGAGTAAATGGAAGAGTAAAGGAATGTTTGCTTCGATGCATCCTGTTTAAACAGTTAATTTGCTTATTTCTGTAGAGACTTCAGAAGAATACAAGCATCAGGATTTATTTTTTCAATGGCTTCATGGATCTGACAGCAGCTACATCGCAAACTGCAAGTAAACAATTTCATAATGCTTTGTCTGTAAACAGTGGCCATTTAATGACAAGCCTTAAAGGAGCCGCCCCTTAAAAATGTATCATTTCAGACTAAGGGTTGAATTTTTTATTTTTATTTTGCAAAAAACTATTAACATTATAAGTGAACCTTGCGGAATTAATTTAAATAAAAAAAATAAATAAATAAATAAACATGTCATGACCCCTTTAAATGAGGCCAGGACAGCAGAGGACTTATTCAGGGGCCTGAATGGGCATGCCTTGTTAATAAACCGATTACAAACTTGTTGTCACATGAAATTGAAAACACTGTCCCAATATGTTGTGCAATGATCACTCCAGACAGATTTCTTTTGATAGATCTCAGACCAGGCTCGGATTTATGGGTGGGCCTGGGTGGGCACGTGCCCACCCAGATTGACAGGTGGCCCACCCAAACAGATTAATAAAAACAATTTAAATTTTTAATTTTAATAATAATAATAATAATAATGAATTAAGTTTGGCCATACGGCCGCCGAACACTTTATATGATATGACAAGCGCTGAGCACGTCCATCTCTGGCTCAGCGCCAGCAAACGCACGAACGCACAGTTTGAATCTGGCAGTGATGTCATGTCACTGTACATATTTTGTCCAGACTTCGACACCCTTGCAAGGAGAGCGGACGAGGCACATTGTTCACATGAACACCATGTCTTGGAAAAACAAAGCTAAGCGCCCGTTCACAGATCGCCTCTTTTGCGCGCTCCAGTTTGTCATTTCAAATGTACGCGCTCATAATGGAAGCGACGTTGTCACGACAGACGTGGTCAGGCGTCTGATTGACTCGTCAAACGCGTGCGTTTCGACAGCCAAGGGACGCGCGATTTGCCATAAAAGCTCGCGTTCTTAACGTGTGCTTTGTGGTCACGGAAAACGCGCGTCAGAAACGCCCGGTTTTGCATCAAAACCTGTGTCCTCAACGTGTGATCTGCTATTTAAACGAGATTGTTTCTGTCTGCAGGTGTTTTATGCCTCAGAAGTGTTTTTGTAACAAGAAAAGAAAAACAACTCTCGGTTTCACGTTCACTGTTTTTTATTTCAGCACCTCGGACAGTCCCTAATCCCTTCGTTCGAGACACATCTCGCAAATTTTCCAGTTGTAATTCTGGTAACACTTTACAATAAAGTTTTATACATGATTTATTTAAAAAAAATGTATGCATAAACCACGAGTTTTGACGCGCGTTTTCCGTGACCACAAAGTGCACGTTAAGAACACGCGCTTTTATGGCAAATCGCGCGTCCCGCATGCTTTTGAGGGTCAGTGTGACATCAGACACCTGACCAGGCGTTTATGAATATTTTGGCTTGCCATACGCATGTGGTGCAGGCTGCAGCGCGCTCGATTTTCCAGGCGCGCATATGCCGCGGCGAGATGAAAACATCTCAACTTTTCAGAGAGTGCCGCAAGCGCACCGCAGGTCATATGACAAAAACCAACTGGTCAGCTTCGGCCTTTCCGTAACAACTTCGAAAGCTCGGCAGAACAGCTGATCATAGCTGTACAGTGCAGTTTTTATTTCTCATCTCCATAAATAGCCTATCTAGTAGTAAAGCTAATACAAAATCTAGAAACCCTAGATTCAGGCCCACCTCGACTTAATCCAGGCCCACCCATCTGTCACGTTCTGCATCTGCCCCTGTCTCAGACCAGGGGTGTAGCACAAGATCCTGGGCCCTATGTATAGGCAGTCCTGATGGGCCCCCATGTTCCAAATAAAATATATTCCAGACTTTTCAAGGGCCCTCTCTCCCCTTGGGGCCCTGGTAATCAGTACTGGTTTTACCCCCAGTCCGACGCCCCTGTCTCAGACTAATAATAACCTGCAGTGTCTGAGCAATTATGGATACAAAGCTCCTTCCATGTAAGCAAACGAATGACAAAATATGCTCTTTGGAAGATGACAATAGGTATGAAAGTTGAAAAATGCAGAAAATGGCAACCACAATAAAGTGCTATCAGGACTCATTTACTAACAATGTGCTGCCCCTTGTGCATTTGATATGAATAAAAGCCCAGTGTGACAAAAGCACAAGCTGTCCTTATCAAAGAGGGTGACGTTTAGCAAGTATTCAAGTACTTAGAAAAAAACAACAACAACAAGAGTGCATCCAGCTCCCTAAACCAGTTCATTTTTTTTCCTGACAAAGACTCGTTTTAATTTGAGATGTTTATAATGTCAGATATGTATTTAAGAAATCGGCTGGTGATCCCAAATGAAAAATTGAATTGCATATAAAAAATCAATGGTTAAACGTGCAGTAAGTTACTTGCCATTTTTTTTTCATAATACACAGCTACTGTTGTTATAAATAGAGAAGCATGCTTTCTACCTGTTTAACGTACAATAACAGCTAAAGCTTTTGTGTAATTTTGTCTTTTTTAAGGAACAATTTCAGGATATAAAATATATTAAATGTGGAATCTTTTATTTGAATGACAAGCATCAGCTTTCAAAGTGTGATGACAAAAAAATCATATTTTGGAAGAAAACGCAGCACCTCTTCGGAGTCGTCCTGCTGAATGGCATTGTAAATGAGGTGATGTGTCTTAGACTCTCATGAGCCCCCGATGCGAAATATCAAACAAATAAACAAACAAAAGAAAAGGAGAACAACAGACAATTCAATAACCCCCCCCCCCCCCCCCCAAAAAAAAAAAAAGCTTAAAGAATTAACAATATCACAGTTTTCGCAGCTGATTCTCTACTTTTACCCTGAGTACATATTACGTTTTGTGTATATATATATATATATATATATATATATATATATATATATATATATATATATAATATTGTATATAATACTAATAATACACTTTCTTGTGACCTACTTGGGGAAATTATGCTTTTTTTTATATTCCTCTGAAATTCAAAGCCATTTGAATTGGCTTTATTGATTTTGATGAGCAAGATGCTGTATTATTTTGTCAAATTGAATGAGATTCCAGATGGTTGTTTGATCATTTTTTTTTGTTAATGTTGTTTGCCTGTGTAACTCTGGGCCTGAAGACCTGAGTTTTGATTAGCTAGAAACATGATACCCTTTTATAGTGAATATTTTAGCAAGCATTCAAAAGAATAAAATGTAACACTGAAGAGAGAACAAAATGAAAAAAGCCTACAGAGAAACTTCACATTCGTGATGATTAATTCAGTAGGCTTGCCTTCTTAGAAAGATGCTCACGATAGATTCAGTGTCTTAAAAATAACCACGGTTCAGCACAGTCTCATAAGAAAACTTCACTCTATTGTCACTTTTATCATACACCACCAATATGTCACAGGTGATGTTTACAGCTCATTTCAGAGGATTTGATCAACTTACTCAAGGCTAAACCTTTAGGATAGTTCACCAAGTATTAATAATTTTCTCGCCTTTCCAAAGCTTTGTGACTTATGTTGTCTTATGCAGACAACAATGTGAGCTTTTGCGAAATGTTTGAGCTGCTAATTTCTATGCAATGAAAGTGAATACTGATTTGAAAATGGAAATACATGAATGATTTATTTAGACTGCAAACGTAAAACATGCTTTAAAATTGTTGTGCTATACACAACCTTTCAGAATCTTTCCAAACATACAAAAACCTACATTTTGTACCTGTAAATGTTACGAGTTCATACAACAATGTGACCATTCTGCCTGTTTTTCTGTGTTTTTTTAGCTATGGAAGCTTAATTTTTTCTTGGCAGTGCACATTGTAGTTTGATATGTCCTTCATGGTGATCGATCTCCAGGTCACGGGCTGGAGGACGAAGGAGTGAGGAAACCAACATCAATTAAGGTATTGAGGAGCAGCCATTTTTTGCACCTGGTTGGATTTGTGGTTGTCCTTGCCTACATGATTATCTATTTATATGACATTGATTCGCACATTTGTTATTCATTATTGTGTAGATTTCTCAAGTTTAAAACTGTAGGTTTTTGTACAAAGAAATTCTTGGTGAATAATTATTCTGATTATAAATCGTCTCCTGGAGAGTCAAATAATCACACACCTCTTTAGCCATGCTGGGCTAAGAGTCACAGCAATTAAACTTACTTCCACCCATTTCCTTTTTTGTTTAAATTCAATAAGACTTGAATAAATGGAAAGACTTTATGCATATAAGAGCACCTGCAGGGAATATTAGTAAGACCTATATAGAAAATCAACAGTTAAGGGTTTTATTTCTGATGTCTCCCACAGGTCTCTGTTCTTCACCTCCCATCTCCAGCAATCCCCGGTGGATCAGGGAACCTAGACAGAAGGCAGGTAGAACTCCTGAGATAATAGTCTCTTTTTAACCACGGTGCTGTCACTGAACTCCAGATCTGAGATCGGACCTGAATACAATTTTCCTGTATGCAGCTTTAATTAGTGTGTAATATGACGGGTGACACGCCGTAGACGGCCCTTAACATTACGGGACGAACTCCAGACTGCAGCTTTCACTAGCAGTGTTTCTCTCCTGGGTGGAGTTTAGACATCTGTGGTAGTCTCAGAATTTCATTTGCCTGATTTATGACAATTATACACTGTGCTTATATTCATAATTTTTTTATGGGTTTTGTGCAGGCATGAATTATTGTTATTAGGTGAGAAATAACACACCTTTACATAATAATGGGGAATTTGAGTATTTCTGCTATCAGAGGTTTCCTCTTATTACATGCTCAGTAACCATTAAAAAAATCCTAATGCGCTTCACTTTGGGTTTAGTCATGTAAGACGCATTAACATTCAGTCCTCATATTCATCTTATTGTTTCTATAATGATGCAGCTTGAAGTGAATTTTAAGGGGAATCTAATTTCAGAATCTTGCAGGTGATTGTAGAACTGCACAAAACAAGAAGATTCTGTCTTTAAATGCAAACATAATTTATGGATTTTAGATATAAATTTATATTTTCATCTAGCATCACTTAAGTGTTACTTCACCCGAAAAATTTAACAAAATAATAATAATAATAATTTACTTTTATACTCCCAAAACAGGCATCTAAGGTATTCCAGATTGGATGGTTTGGGAATTAATTCTTCAGATTAATTTTGTGAACTGAATTAACCAATGTATTAAAACAATTCAGAATATTCAAAAGAATAATTAATTCCCAAACCAAATACCTTTAACAAGTATATTTTCAATAATACATGTAGTATCGTATCCTTCTCTTTTCACTTGCACCTAAATGAATTAAGAAAATTACTTTCTATAGCTTTCTTTAATAGCATACCTCTGTAACAATCTAAATATAGTCTTTATATAAAACATCCTACAAAACTCTCAGTAAGTTGACCAGTTTGCTCATAATCATCTTTTTTTTTTTTACCTCCAAAGATTATTCTCTTTGATTGAATTTATTTCATCTGAAAAACTTGCATTGAATCATTTCTGTTGCAGTAGAGTACATTTACAAAAGACTAAAATCGAAAAAGACAAGCAGCTGTTCTTCTCTATTAATCATCTTTTCACCTCCATTTGTCTCATGGCCTTATTAAAATGGTCCTCATAGTCTGAATGTCTCTACTTATACCACTAATCTACAATGACTATGTTTACCTGTACAGGTTTTTCAATAAATTCAATCAAATAGCTAATAAAAAAAAAACCTGTTTAAATACCCTGCAGTCTGATGAAAATACTTACAGTACATTGGTAAGATGCATTACATATACTCCAAACAGAGCTTCAGTGCACGCTAAAAGCGGCATTTAGTGTCAACGCTCCCATAACAGCGAGACACTTTTGAGCGCTGTCAGAGGTCTTGTCGCAGAAAGCGACTGAGAAAACTGAAGTTAGAAAACTCAGCGTGAGACCCCAGCGTGTAACCGCTGCATTTGACTTTCTAACATATCTAAAAATATGTCTTGCACTACACTGCAGATGTACACAAAGATTCAAAAGTTTACATGGCAATTATTCTTCCATTTAAAGGATTAAGATCAGCTGCTCTTTTAATTTGATGGAAATTATAGATCCAGAATAGAAACTTTTTTCTTTACAAATGAAATGTTTACATCAAATATTTTCATTCAGATTGAATTATTAATCTTCAAGTCCTCTAGAGCTATTGTTATTGATCTCAGCCAGTGGTGAATGGTTGGTGTAGGATTATTGTGCATGATTATTATGATTGCTTGACTTTCTGGCAGGGGAAATGTTGTTTTGTAGCAGTGTACTCAGACAGGGTCCGTTTAAAAATGATGCACATGGCTTGTCTACAACAGGACGTTTTAGCCATAACTTCCATTTGTGAACATGACATGATCAAATGTGTCTTTTTGAGAGAAAATCGTTGGTCCCTTCATCTGTCCATCACATGCCACTCAATGCCATGAGCTCAATACTCAATTCAGACCAGCTAAAGGACAGATTTTTCTCTCTGCTTAAGATAAGAGAACTGAAAAGAATATAGGCTATATGTGTGTGTGTATACAAGTATATACAAGTTGACCAAAAAAAAAAATCCTGTGGAGCATTAATAAAATAGGTAAATGCATCTGATAACTAAAAATACACATAATCACAGAGTAATATAATTGTCCTTTTTTTAATGGTGGATGATTTCTTATTGTCTGGATGTGAAAATTCAGTGGTGGTCTTTTCTTTGTATTTGGATTAGTTTTCATCAACAGCAGGGAAGAGCAGAAAGGAAGGTAGGAAGGAGCAAGCTGGAGCTGGTTCTTAACCTTTCTCTAAGTAACCGCTGCCTTCTGGGGATTTACACTTTGATGCCAAGCGAGCGTCTCCCCAGAATGTCATCCCTAATTGCCTCCCGAATCCATCTCACTCTGTGCTCAACTTGCCAGCCTGTGTGGAGATGTGGGCTTTGCCACAGGCTAGCCCGTCTTCTGCTGATGCTGGATTTGAATCTTTTGTAGACGAACATGAAACAGCAGTCACTCAGCAGCGAGAAGAATTGTTAATACCTCAAACAATGTTCGCAAATTTTTCTGTGAACTGATGCCTATAAGTAAAAACACCTTTTCTAGCTTTGTGTTTTTCCAGTGTTACTTCATGAGCAGTTCAACAACAGCTTTGTCTAGTTGTAGGGAGACATGTTTTCTTCTGCTCAACTTTAAAGTGTTTCGTCAAGCTTTCGTAATGATTGAAGCTTGTGCACATTTGTGTGATCCGTGTGTGTGAGGCTTAGTGAAATGGTTTAGGCAAAATTATAAGCGGACAAAAGCCGATTAATCCATCCAAAATACATCCATCCAAATATAAAAAGAATAGTGCAATAATCCAGAAAGAGACTAAATGCTCAGAATTGCTATGGGGAACATATAAGACTGAGGCTATGTTCAGCATGGAGCAGTTCGTGAATATGGGAACAGAGGATTGAAATAAACTACTCTTACTTTAAAAATCACATCAGAAATTACTTGCATTCTATGTAATCTCTTTCAGAATTTTCAAAGATTACAGCATTTTTTTTTTTTTTTTTTACAAAATTGGATTTAAAAAGCAAAAAAATTCACTTTATTTGCAAAATGACAACTATAAACCTATTTACTGAATCATGTAACGTGATTGAGCTAAATAAAACAAAAAACATGAATGCAAAATGTTCTACTACCACAAGTGTCCATTTAAATTCTACAAACAGAAAGTGGGCATAATTCACAGGTGTAATCACATCAACTTAATATAATCAATTAACTAAAGTCAATAATTAAAGCCAATAATCAATCCATGTTGGTCTCATTTGCCCAAATTCCCAATTTATTTATTTTTTCAAAAACATTGTCCTCATTTAGAGAAAATATATTGGGTTTCCCCTGAATCCAGCATTTATTGGTCATTTGGCTTCCTGTGAGAGAAACAAGATGGCCATACATAATTCTCATCCTCTTGTGATGCCTATTGTCTGTCAGTGTAATTTAATTCCCCATTAAAATGAGTGACGGTGGGCACTAAATGAATCAGCTCAGGTTCAGACTCTCTCTACCTCATCTCACCGTTCGCCAGCACCAGCAGACTCATTAAATCAGTCAAACTCCCGGCCTCGTTTGACCAACCTCTTCCACCACACTTATGACTTTAATGAACACTCTGCCTGCATGAGAGAACACTCTGATAAACAACTATGTTCAGAAGAGATCAACTTGAGTGATAGATTGTTTCCAACCCAATGCAGCAATATGAAAATGGCAGGAAATATACATGGTTACTTCAATATCAGGGATTTATTTTTTCAGTTGACGTATTTATTTGGCTCTGCTGTATTCATAGCAGCTGCTTTGTAAAGTTGTATTTCTTATTTAAAGGGTTGGTAACCCCTTTAATGAATAATCTCATATACAGATTGTATATACTAATATATATACAGTATATATATGTGTGTGTGTGTGTGTGTGTGTAAATCTTTCATAAATTATGTCAGTGTCTTCCCAACAACAAAGAAATCGAATAAAATAAATAATTATCCATGTACCCAGCCCTCATTTAACATTCCTCCTCTGTGGTATTTAGGCTTTGGCTTTCGGTGTGCCTGGCTGGATTGAGTTCAACAGATTTCATAACAGAGATCGCTGTGACTGTCAGAATTAACACCTTATTATCGGCCATGACAACCAATAATGAGTTAGAGAAAGAAGTCTGCCTTCAATATGACAAAGGCAGGCAAATCCAATTCCATGCCATTTATTTAGTCAACATATCTCTTTGCATGTATAGATGTTTGTTCATTTATTTTCACCAATACCTCAAGGTTTCATTTTACAGACATGGACACTCACCCTTGATTACCTTTATTTCATGTACTTCATTTTGTATTCTGTGTATTTTGTAGTACATTGTGCATGAACTAGCTCTTACACTTGGTAATTGTTTTAAACATCACATCGGCAGCACTGGAAAAGGCTGTAGAACAGTCTAAGTGCTGTCCCTTTGCCCTGCTTCATTTGACTGGATTTGAAAGGCTTGACTTCACTTGAGTTCAGTGAAAAATGTGAACAACATAATAACGAAGTAAATTATCAGTGTTCAACCTAAGGATGTTTTTACTCAGCTTAACTTTTAAACATAGACGAGCTTAAATCAAACTGTAAAAAATCATATTTGCATAATGTGTTACTGTGTGGTGCAATGCATATTGGAAGCAGATGTATAAGTGTTTTCTTTGGATAAGGCCTGTTGTACTGTAAAGGAGAGCAAGAATAATTGTAATACTCAATAAATTAAATCCTCTACCTTTTAGATTTGCTGAAATATGGTAAAGTGTGCAGTAGATTTTATGGTCTTATTTGAAAATATTCACTTTCCATATTTTTCTGTGCATTTGCAAATATTATTATGTCACTATTAAAGCCTCATATACTGTATATTCCTTTTGCACCAGTAAAACAAGCGCATAGCCATCTTTAGACTTTTTTTTAACTTCTGTTTTTGTGGTAGCTCTGTATATTATGGCATAGCTGTCTAAAGGCGGGCATACACTGTGCGATGTCTGTGCGATTTCAGCAAGGTACCTACTCACACTGAACGAGTAAATCGCATGCGATGTAAAGCCAAAGCTCAGGATTTATGTGCTCACACTATACAGTCCGAACGTCGAGCTGCGACTTGACTGCTCACACTATACGTGTGAAATATTTGGATAAACCCCCGTGCTGGGTTGCGCCTAGACGATATCGTGTATCCCAATCCAGAGATATTGTCAAAACAAGCATCAGCTATCAAGATGATTTAGCACTTCCAATTTATGTATTAAATTGGTATTAGTATTATTGTATTAGGGAAGGCTAATTTTTTTATTAAATTGATCTGCTATTATAATTAATTTGCCACGCAATAATTTCACAGCACATCACCGCAATGCGCTGTGAGGATAATAAAATATTACATAGAAGCTTACTCCTCGAGGAATAATAAAATAATAATAATATAATTATATGCCTATAATTCATTGTAATCTACCTAAATGTTTTAGACAATTTTCAATGAGGATCCTCATTGAAATTGCAGACTTCTTATTTATGAAAGGTGCGACATTTAGGTCGCACTCAACATTTAGGTCGATTACAATGAATTATAGGCATATCATTATATTAACAGTCTACAGTATAATATGTCCGAACACTGCAATAATTAGTCATCAATGAAAATTAAAAACAGGTTTACTTCAAAAACATTGTTTGACAAATTAATAAAAGAGGGTGCTACATGGCAGCTTGGAAGACGTGGGTAATAACTGGACAAACTGTAGGTAAGCAAAGGTAATTTGTAGCTAGTTTGAACTACAGAACTTAAAGAGTTCCCTCGGTTCGTTTTTTTTTTCTGCAGATTGAAATGTTTAAAATCTGTTTTCGCGCAGGCGCAGTGAGGGGAAAAAACACTGAGTTTAGGGCAATCGGTTCGTAGCTCTGCTTCAACTGTGCGATATAGTCACGAGGAGCGACCAAAATTTCTGACATGCCAGAAATTCATCCGACCATCCGACAGCGGATCGGGAGAGGTTAATCGCCTCTCGTCTTTCCCTGTACACTGCACGAACACTGCACGACAAACGACGCACGACAAAGCTGAAAATCGGCCCGACCCGAAAAAGAGTCGCAGGATTCAGAATTCGGCTCAAAATCGGACGAAATTCGCACAGTGTATGACCGCCTTTAGAGTAGCCTACTTAGCTGGTGAAGTGGATTTACTTAGAATTAATGAAGGTTATCATAAGCATTGTAATGTATGAAGCAGATGTCATAGCAAATGTCAGTAGAACGGGAAAATTTGAGTTCATTCATAAATCCTTAAGATCTTGACTGCCTCCGAAAACTGATTAATGCTGCCTTTGGAGGATGCACTCCAATGTAGGAAGGCATCAAGGCCCTTCCAAATACAAAGTTAGTTTCATCTCCTGTCTCCTGAGATGCCTTCATCTGATCAATTTTTGAAGGCTTCGTAGATGTATCCTTTACTGCCTTTGATATATCACGATCAAGTGCTATCCATTCCGAGACAGTTGAGCTAGAAAAATAAAGATGCCGTCTGAAAGTTGCGGTTGGTGGTCAGTGTGTGTGTAAATGTATGTTTTTGACCAACGCTTTCCACTTTTGATGTCATTTCTAGTTAGAAATTACTTGTAGTCATTAAATATTCCCCTAGTTTTCACCAAAGCTCACTCTATTTTGCTGTGGATCATTAAACTGTTACACTTTCTCATAAGTCTGTCCGAAATCATTTTCATGAGGTACCTTCGTGCGCAAACAATACCTATAATACAAAGTTATAAGTATTGCCTATAAGTATTCGGACACAGCCCTTACCTTCATGCTTTGGAAATGCAAACCGGAAGACAGAACCCAACGAGCGCAGAGCTGAAATGGGGCAGTGCATAAGGTCTATTGAAGATGTTTTTCATTGACTAACAGTGCAAATAATACAACAATTAAATACAGTAATTCACATCATAGAGTTTATTACATACCGCATTTACATGTACACAGCATTGGTGCTATGAATGTAAATGTCTTATGTGAATGTTTTATTGTTTTTGACTATGATAAATCAGATGTTATCAATTGAAATCAGACAAAAAAATGAGGCAATTGATTTAGGCTAAATATTTTCTGAAAAAAATAAGCAAAAAAACAAAACATGCTATACCTGACACATTCCTCTGTTGATGGCATACTGAAGACTAATAAAAATTGTTTTATTTTTTCTTTGTCAATGCTACTGACAATGGAGATTTAGTAGAAATTATTTTAAATCTTCTTACAGAAATAATGATGCTGAGGCAGGTCAAACAATTGTGTGGAAACTGAGAGGATTATGGGGTATAAAAAAGATGGCTTATTTAACGGCTTATGATATTGACCAGAGACATCGTTAGTGGGGGGAGAAACAGTAGTCAGTTTATTACACGAAACAAATAAGGGGTTTGAATTACGCTAATGAAGTCCTGAACGACTCTCAAGGCCATGTAGAACAAAACATCAGTGACAGAGTCAGACTTCTGCCGCTCTATAAAAAAACTAAATATGAGATATCTGACCTTTGGTGTAATGTGTTTAGTGCTATTAAATTAGGCTAGACATTCCCTCTGTTTCACACTCTCCTTCTTTCTGTCTCATACAAAGGGCAATTGACTTAATTTACAGCTCTCGTTTGTCAGGAGAGTGCTCTCCATTAAGACTGTTTATAGTGCAGTGCTGAAACATTTAAAGATGAATAGGAGAAGCACACTGGAGGAAATAGTCTTATCCATTTATCTCTTAACACCTGGCATTAAAGGTGTCACCAAGGTAAACATGTTAGGAAAACAAATGAGTCATTAAATACTACACAACAGCTAAATCTATACTGTGCCACATAGTTAGCGAAGGTCATAACATAAAAAACTGGTTGGGATTATGGGCAGGATGTGAAATAAATTTCGAATAAACAACACGGACACTTTGTGGGTGACACAAAGCCATTCAAATGCATGGCCTTTCATGGCCAGCATTCTGTGGAATTTTGAACTGAAGAATCAATACAAGTTTGTTTCAGAAGCCTTTGAATTATTTAAATCAAGCATTTTGCAAGTATTCTGTTTCCTGTACAATGAATGTGGAGGCTCTGCCCACAAGCAGTGATGTCATACATGAAAGTGTGTTACAGGGTCAGCACAACTGGGCAATCGTTCATTGTTTTTTTCCTTATTTCTCATTTTCTGCTCCATTTATGTTTGTTTTTTATCTTCATTTTCATTTCTGATGTTTTAAAATCTCAAGCATTGCAGTGCATGAACTTTGCTGTCTTGGTGTTTGGGGAAAGGGTCTGATGTGTAAATTGGGTTAATTGTGTATTTTCTCTGTGTGTTCTGGGTCCTGCTGGGTAATCAGAATGGTTCTGTTTGGCCATCATGCCACCATGGAGGGTTGAAAAGGTGTAATTAAACTGTTATTTAGGATGGCTTTAAAAAGCAGTACAGCTAGATAAGAGAAACTGTTTTTTAAAATCTCCATATGAAGGATTTCCCACAAAGCTGCTAATGATGGTACTGTAGGTTTATGGGTAGGGTTAGGGGATAGAATATACAGTTTGTACACTATGAAAATCATTATATCTGTGTAAGTCCCCATAAAATATGGAAAACAAAAGAAAAAAGTTGAAAGGTCTTTTTGCAATTTTACTGTATTTGTTCTCTTGTTGCCTTTCTTTAGATGTGTTTGTGATTTGAAAACAATATGCTCACTCTTGCACATAAAAGCAACATAAAACATTGAACACTCTAATGCAGGGATCACCAACCCTGCTCCTGGAGAAGCTACTGTCCTGCAGACTTCAGTTCCAACCCTGTTCCAACACACATGCATGTAATTATCAAGTAACCCTGAACAGCTTAATTAGCTGGTCCAGGTGTGTTTGATTGGGGTTGGAGCTAAAATCTGCAGGACAGTAGGTCTCCAGGAGCAGGGTTGGTGACCCCTGCTCTAATGTATCCATGATAACTGATCAAAAAAAGAAACCAATAACTATTCAAATCAAATGAAATTCCAATGTGATTTGTCATGCAGAAACTTCTTAGAATACTATTTATTTGTTCACATGTATTGTTCCATTACATTTTTCTCACCAGATATGGTAAGGTAAGTAATTAACAGACATGTACCATTGTGAAATTATTTTATTTTTAAAATTTAATAACATTTTCTTCAGTGCACAAAATTATACAGTGTCAAAGCATTGGTCCTGCTTTTTCTCCACAGGTTTTCTTCACAGCTCTCAGCTTCACACATTCAGTAATAAAATAAAAAGGAACTGTTTTATGTTGCACACCTCAATACAGTAGGGGAGAGCCGGGACGATTGAAACGCGGGACGGATGAAACATTGAGATTTCCTTGAAAACCACTCACGTTATGTACGTCAAATTTCGTCAGCACGTACAGCACGCAATGCCTATCAGACCCGCGAAAACATTTCTTCTTTACGTCTTGCCGTTTTAAAGTTAGAGCCGGAAAGCTGTTTTTGAGTGTGGTTAGTGAAATCTTTCCTGCGGTACTTTTTTTTGACTGACAAGTTGTATTTATTGTTTCATGTGCCATTGTAATAATAATACGGCAGGTGTATTAGTACTGCATCACACCCTTAAGTGTATAATATCAGAGTTTTTTAGTTTACGGACAAAACAGGTTTAAATGGCTGGAGGCGCTGTCGGGACGGTTGAAACAGCGACTCGTGCCAGTTAAACCTGGTCATAGGAAAACACTCAATATGACTAAATCACTCAATATTACTCAAGGAATAAATGTAAGAATTAATTGTAAACGGATTTGTCTGTCTTCTTCAAAATAGCCTATTAGAAAGATTACGCAAAATGCGCAAAGGCTTATCGCCGATTGTTTATTGGGCGACAGAACAAAAATGTTAATATGAACCTTAAAATGAAAATAAATGACAAAATATGTTTGTAACAATATGTACATAAGTTACTTGTCAGGTATTGTTCATAAAAACAAGAATTAGATGAATAGTTACCGTTTAAACTGTTATGTTTCATCTGTCCCACCCCTGTGTTTCAATCGTCCCGCTCTGGAGGGACGATTGAAACAAAGCCCAACTCCCATTCAAAGTAAATTTTTAAATTTAAAATTAATCATTCTATGTTTCTACCGAATAACACATGATACTAAGAGAACACATGTGTGAGTTGTTGATCACACACACAAAAAAAATCTATCTGTAACCTTATCTTAGAAAACGACGTTTATCTAAAAAGTGTTTCAACCGTCCCGGCTCTCCCCTAAGCTTCGTATGGCCAAGACTGTTTGTGTACCCCAAACTGTACAGTTTACCTGCCATCCCCTCCAGTCGCTGTCAAATTCAGAGTCAGAGTTTTTGTCTGCTAATTGAATTTGGTTGTTTATGCCTCTTTTCTGACATGCTATCACCACTCACCCTTCACACTCATTTTCATGCGCTCAGCACATCATTAGGTTCCATTTTATAATTAACACATCCATCCAATAAGACCCTCCTTTTCGTTTGTCAGGAAGATGAATGAGGCCAGAACTGGGAAGCTCCTTCACAATCGTTTAGCTTTCTTTTTAAAGAATAGGTGGCAAGATTAAAACATGGGATTTAAATTACGTCAAGTATTATAGCAGCTATAGCACTGTGTGTATATATGGTAAAACATACAACCAACTAGTCATTATTGCAAAGTCAACCCTTGACAGGGTGATCAGAACAAATATATGCCTACCTATCAAATATATTGATTTGAAATAAAATGATTTATGTGATTTATTCAGAGGTAGTCAAGATGTGTTCACATCACATTTGTAGCATAGACACAATTGCGTCTTTAAATTACTGTTCTAATTACTCTCTTTAAAAAGTATTTCATTACTAAATCCCATATCAACCTCAACCAGTTGAACAATACATGGATAGACATGAAACTGCTCTTTTAATTCTTTCAAATAAATCATTATTCTTGTAGTATTTAGAAGGTTATATTAAAAACATACATTTGAACCCTTAAACGCATTCCTCTGGTCTCTGGCTATCATTCACCACCTTCCTCGTTCATTTTTTTAAAGTTAGGCATCAGCCTTCTTAGTATTCCTCAATCGATTTATTACAAACAATATAACAAGAAAAAATAATTAAATTATAAAAGAATACCTGTTTTCTCATTTTTTGTAAAAAATGGTATAGGGTCACTAACGTATAGGTGTGTAACAGAGTGAGTATATATTTTTCTGCACAACAATATGTTTGGTGACTGATCAAGTGCAATTCACCTTTATTCCACAAAGTGGCAATGTCTGATACACCATGATGAAGTGACGTTTCACTCATAGATACAGCAGGCAGAAAACAAAAGAATATGAAGTATCATTAGCAACACTTGAAATGACTCAGTGATTTACTGCAAAGCAAATACTGAACAAAATCACATATTAGTGTCACTGTCACTTTAACACAGTCTCATCCCAAGACGTCATATGACTGACGCTTTTGACCATACGTCAACATCCGACGTTTTAGGGTATCCTTTAACGTCAGTTAGATGACGATCCAAGGGCGTCATCTACTGACGCTTTACCTGACGCGGGTAGGTTTAGGTCTGGGGTAGGGTTAGGATTAGATAGCGTCATCTAACTGACGTTAAAGGGTACCCTAAAACGTCGGATGTTGACGTATGGTCAAAAGCGTCAGTCATATGATGTCTTGGGATGAG